>JAYEVD010000135.1:0-107205 GCA_036346405.1 Phyllostachys edulis | reverse complement strand
TTTATTCCTACGCGCATCATAATATCACTTCAATACCATTCTACTTACAACTCATTACTATCTCAATCATCTCACAAAATTCTATAGAAATTAAGCGCACTACAACAATATACGATGATCACAAAATGTTATTGCTGAGTCTGACAAATTTCTGCACTTGATATTCTACAAAATAACAAACAGAGACTAACCAACGTTGTCACCACATCTTTTAACTTTTTAAAAAAATAACATCATATAATACGATTTGCTAAATGTAATACCTAAAAAATATAATATCTATTTTAACACAATTGTTCCAATTGGATTTGCATAATAGGAGGCCTATAAGCTAAAATCGTCAAATGGTTGGGCGACTTGATCTAAGTCACCAACCACTGCGTGACTTAGTCAACTCGCTTCTACAAATGGGTGATTCCAACACATGTTGCACACCAGCCTTGGCGACTCAGGTCCAAGTGATCGCCAAAGTCGTCTGCGTCCATTGAGCGATTTTGGAGATGTAAACACGCGCCATGGGCGACTCAGCCCGAGTCGCCCAACCTGACGGGTGACTAGATATTATTTCTTTAAAAAATTAACCAAGATATTTCGTAATTTCAATAAAAAATAGATTATTTTTTTATAAAAATCTTAAGTATAAAGTTCATGTTATGAAGTTGAAATGGCGACAGAACACTATTCACTTCCTATCGCTGGTCCAAATGGCTTATTGTGTAAATATTAGGGTCCCTATCACAATTGGGATGGCGATAGGGACCTAGTTTTGTAAAAAATTCTACTATTTAATTTTGTAATTATCTTTAAAAATAATATTATTAAAAAATGGGTTCATATAATCCTTATTCAGTAGTACTAGTCGCCGCTTCCTAGAGTCGTACTTGCTTCAGAAGTCAGCGTCTGCTCCGGTAGTGGATCGTGGCACTAGTCAAGATCTAAATGGGGCGATCTAGTGCACATGCACGATTTGTGAACATATGCACATAAGCTGAATCCTAGCCATCCATCACGAACGCGGCAATGAGAGATCGATCCGCTTCCCACTTCCGCTTATTTTGCCAAACGCCTCACCCCAATGAATGTTCTCTCATTTTACTTCGCATCCATTCCCTGCTTACGGTTACGCTTTGCCTTGTCGCCGCTCCTCCTCGGCGCTACCGCCCCAAAGACCGCCTTACTACGATGAACTCTACGACGACTCGGCCAAGGCCGCTTCTCCCCGCCGTCTGCTCGCACATCGACATCGACTCTCGCCGACGGCATACACGCTATCGAGGACGCGATCTACACCGCCGAGGACCTCACACGGGTCCATACTTCGACACCGCCGCTGGAGGTCGAGGGCCACTCCGCTTTTTCTTCCTCAAAGACTGTCAAAAGGTGCGTGCGATCAAACCCTAGTTGTTGATTGTTTTTGTTATGAATGCATATTGTGAATTGATTGCAACTGGATCAAGATCACCATTTTTAACATGTTTTTCACTCGCATCGGGCTTCCTATATCCTTGGTCATGTATTGTCTATGCGATTCGTGTTTTGTGATCCATCTAATGGCTAATGCACCTTCAAGAACGAACTGTAATTGAGGTCAATGCAATATAAATTGTGCGAGGATAACAGATTTACGCCAACACCTTGCATGTCCGATGTAGATAGCTTTCATGGGTCAAACATGGTATGGTCATGATATTCAGAGCTTTTTTAGATCACGGTATAGTAATCGTAAAATTGTCGTGGGGAAACATGCTCGATTTCTAAAGTCATGATTAACTAAATAGCTTTTGACGAGGATATAATAATCCTCATTTTACCTTTTATCTATAATTTTATTATAGGTAAATATGACGCCATGTGAACCCTAAGTGTACCCCTTAATGTTATGAAGGAAGAACCAAATGGATGGTCGTAAGTTCTTCTACCACCACCCCTATAGTCGTAAGTTATGCTACGACTATCCCATAGTCGTAAGTCTTGCTACGACTACCTCATAGTCGAGATTCCTCACGACTAGGTCACCATTTACCACCTTATAATCAAATGAACTCGCAAACAAGTGGGTCTTATTGATTAAGGATTCAAACAAATATCATACCGTTATTCTACAAAATAATGGCACGTAATACCCCATTATCTCGTATATAGTCATGGAGCGACGGAGGAATTAATACACCAGAATTACTACCAACATGCGCTCACATAGAGGTGATGAGGCGCCGCTTACTCGAGTAACCGCCTCCTTCACGCACTATAAAAGGCGGCAACTAGAGAAAGGGAGAGGAAGGAGCCATCGTGAATACAAGCACTATCTGTAATAGTCTTAGTTTTGCCCCGATTGTTCAAGATACACTCAATACCATACACACACAGAGTAGGGTTGTTATTCTCTCCTGAGAAGGCCCGAACTCGTATAAAAATTCCCGTGTCAATCTCTCTCGCATGATTCTATTCTAGGAGACCTCTCAATCAAACAATCTTTACGTAAGTTCGGTTCTAAAATCACCGACAGCTTGGCGCCAATCGTGGGGATCTTCCGTAATTTCTTGTCAAACATTCTTCTATTTTCCAAATCTCATGCACTCATGGCAGAGAATGGAACGAGGAGAACCGGTTCGACTTGGCAGATTACGCAGACGTCGACATGGATGCCGGATCCTACATTTAACCGAGCGATGACTCATCCTATGGCATTGTCGCCTCGGGATCTTCCCACGATCCGGAGACAATGTCGCCAGTGGAGTTGAGGAGGATCCTTATCCCCACAACAAGACGCCCAAGAGAGGAATCTACCTCTCAAGGGCAAGGGTCAATCCGACCAGACCACACCTGTGGACTCACGACACGACGAGAGTTTTTCCTCGGCGTCCAAGTTCCCTAAGGCGGTCCGACTTGGTGAGGCAAGCTCTAGAAGCCACAATTCTCGACTTCACCCAAGATCTCAGATTCTCTCTCTCGATAACGCCAGAGAGAGCGGATCAAGCATGCTTTTCCCGCAAATTCGACCATC
The DNA here is from genome assembly GCA_036346405.1 of Phyllostachys edulis. Classification (NCBI taxonomy): domain Eukaryota; kingdom Viridiplantae; phylum Streptophyta; class Magnoliopsida; order Poales; family Poaceae; genus Phyllostachys; species Phyllostachys edulis. Next base: position 104,201 of record JAYEVD010000135.1, on the reverse strand, counting down.
TCCGCAGTCACACCCGCCGACGGAGACTAAGATAACCCGGACTTCCCTACTTGAGGGATTACCCAAGTCGCCAGATGGTGTCTCGACGACTCAAGCGCGAGAGGCCTCGAGCGCAAGTGAGAATCATCAACGGAGGTCTTCGCCCTTCCTCGATCAAGATCACTCTTCTAGAGACCGAGATGGAGACCTTCCCAAGGTCACACATCGCGCCGTGGCAATGGCCAGACACCACCATCAAGTGACACGACTAACGCCTTCATGAACGCCAGGAAATCTCGACATTCTCGCTTCATTGAGGCAATCTTCATTGAGGCAATCTCAAGAGTCTAACATGGAAAATCTTGAGGCAATTCAAGGAAGAAGATTGAAGCTCGTAAGAATTTGCTCGGGCGATTCAATATCAATCGAGGAAGCTCGAGAGCTCCAAAGACATCAATGATTTGCTCGAGAATCCAACTCAAGAGCTAGCCCGAACGCTAGTTACGACTCTTCAACAAGAGATCGCACAAAGGTTTCGAGTACAATGAAAAAGCCGAAGCCTCGTCGACATCATTCAAGTAGTCGCATCCATACGACTTCTTCTGCCACCACCAATCCAACATATCACCGCAGAGAAATCGGCAAGAATAAAGAAGTCGGGTCGATCTCCTACTCAAGAAATGTCTTCCAAATGACCGATGATCAAAAGCTCCTGAAAGGTGATCGCTCACCACTCCGACATGGAAATCGCAATAAGAGATAAACTACGAGGAGTATTCCTCAGAGGACCGAGACCTATTACTGTGCCCGGGTCAACTCATATCGGGTATCGCCGAGTACGACCACCGATGATATCAACCCTTCTTTTTCGCAAAGGAGGCGCCAAGAAGTCATTATCGATGTCGGGCATTCTCGCCGATCTCCGAGCTGCTCATTGCCACCTTTTTCGACCAAAGGAACATGGAGAAGTTTGATGGTTCCCAAAATCCCATCGAATTCCTTCAAATTTACACAACAAATTGCTCGAAAGCGCAGGAGGAGGAGAGCATGTGATGGCAAATTACCTTCCAATCGTTTCAAGGATCCGCCGATCGTGGTTACTAAACCAACCACTCGAAGTCGATCTATTCTTGGCAACATCTCGCGATCTTCATCGCAAATTTCAAGGCACATACAATCGCTCGAAAGGAGGACGACTTGCACCGATGAGACAGAATCGATAACGACATTGCGCCAGCCATCAAGCGCCACCAGTTCAGAACTCAATTCCGAAGTTTCGATTCATCCGCCATCGGCTTGCCAGGAGTCCGTAGTAGAAGGATAACAGAGGATATTGCTTTAAATCCTCCTACTGCCGCGAACTCTTCAAATGGCCGATCGATATGCTATCGCCTCGAGGCGGTCGAGTGGAACAACACAATCGATCGTGAAGACAATCCATCTCGAGAGCCAAAGCGGTTGGTAAGAAGAAGGATAAGAAAGCAAAAAGTCCAAGAATAAGATGAAGGGTCAAAACCCACGGTTCCAAGGAGGTATTGGTCAGGAATGATAAAGAGCCACGACATCCAGCCACACCGGACAGAGGCAAAGGTAAGCTACCGATCGAAAAAATGATAAGCCTAGGTGGTGTCCATTCCATAAAAGGAAGGGCATGACCTTCAGAATCGCCGGTCTTCCAACAAAGCTTGAAGACTACTACACCAAGAAGGACCACTTCCCACCTCGAAAGCAGTAGGTCAAACAAGTGGTCATAAATCTTCGATGACTAAGAGGAGATGCCGCTTCAGATCCGCAACACACCATTGAACACATCTACGGGATCATCCAGATATGAATCAAAGCGACAAATTAAGGTCACGAACGCGAGGTAAACTCCATAGATCCTCCTCTCGTCAATAAATTATCAAGTGGTCTGAAGTCACCATTTCTTTCGAGAAGAGTGATCGCCTCGATCCTTCGACTCGACCGTGTCGATACCAATCGTGGTCGAACCCACCATCAACAATTGTCGGGTCAATCGAGTTTTGTTGATGGTGGAAGCTCGTTAAATATTTTATTTACGAGTGCCCTGATGACATGCAAGTACCAGACCAAAGTAAGACCCAGACGATACTCTTTCCATGGATTGTACCGATCTTCGCCAAACCAATTGGTCAAGTTTCTTCCTTTAACATTTGGTTCACCAAGTAATTTCGTGACGAGAAAATCTCTTTGATGTGGTCGATTTCGACATTTAAGATATAACGCCATACTGGATTTAACCAACTTTGGCAAAATTTCTAATGGCTACTCATTATGGATATCAATGTATTAAGATGCCAGTCCCAAAGGAGTAATTACAATCCATTGTGACAAGAAGATGGCGATACCGCGATCACGATCCCTTGAGATGGTAGGACAAATACCAACTCGAGAAGAAAGTCACCTTCGACCAGCAAAGTCGAAGTCTGCTCAAGATCGGGATACTTCCGACCCAAATAGGAAGACGCCTCATCACCTTCCTCCGAGCTAACGCAGATGTATTCGCGGCAAGCATCCGACATGCCCGAGTCCCCAGGAGGTGATCGAAGCAATGTGCTAGCCTTACTACCGACAAAGTACCAGAAACAAAAATTGCGGAGATTTGCCCCCGATCGACGAGATGCTATTAAATCGAATTGATAAGCTACTTAAAGCAAAGCTTTATAAGAGAGGTCAACCATCCGTAATGGTTGGCTAACCTCGTAATGGTTAGAAAGTCAAACGCAAATGGCGATAAAGCGAGACTTTATCGATCTTAATAAAGCTTGTCCAAAAGACGATTTTCCTTACCTCAGACGATCGCTTGGTTGACTCTACCGCAGTTGTGAAATGTTAAGTTTTTAGATGCATATTCGGATATCACCAGATTAATATGTGTCTAGACGATGAAGAAAAGACCGCATTTATTACACCATTTGGTATATTTTGCTATGTCAAAATGCCATTTGGTCTAAAAAATGCCTACGCTTCTTTTCAACGCTTGATGCAGTAACTTTTTCATCTCAATTAGGCCAAATCTAGAAGCCTATGTTGATGACTTAGTTGTCAAAAGCATCAAGAAACTTAATCATATTATCGACTACAAGAAACATTCGACAATCTCGTAAAACATCGCTAAAACTTAATCTCGAGAAGTGTGTGTTTGGAATCTCTTCAGTGAAATTGCTTGGATTCCTAGTATCTATACGAGGAATTGAAGCTTAATCCTAAAAGATAAAAGCCATTTTACAAATGCGCCCCAACTACACGAAAGAAGTCCGTAAACTCACCGGGTGCATGGCGGCTCTAAGTCGCTTTCATCGCACGATCGGGAGAAAAGGGACTACCTTTCTTTAAACTTCTAAGGAGACACGAAGTTTTGAGGGTCGAATGAGGCAAACGCCGCTTTGAGGATGTCAAGAGGTACCTTACGAGTGCTCCTATTCTGCCCTCCGAGGCCGTAAGAAACGCTTGGTTTACCTAGTCGCCACGCCACAGCAACAACAAGAAGATCGTTGTAGAACGTGAAAATGTACAACCACCGCTTACTACGTAAGTGAAGTTTACACGACCTAAGGAGCGCACCTCAGTCCAAAAGCTTCAGATGCCCTCCTCATGTCTTCGAGGAAACTACATGCATTATTTTCAAAGACAAACTAGTCAGGCTGCCCGAGTTTCCTTTGGGAGCAATCCTCCGTATTAGGGAAACAATGGACGATGGCAAATGGTCACGAACTTGGGGAGTTCGACATCCATTTCGGTCCCGAACGGCCGTTAAATCTCAGATCTTGGCAGACTTTGTCGCCGAATCGGACAAATCTCAACTCGCTCAGATCCCCAAGACGATTCCCACGACCAAGGGATGATGTACTTTGATGGGTCGCCATTTTAAGTGGCTCTGGGTCAGTGGTCTCGAATTTCCTACCGAGAGACCTTAAAGTATGCCATACAATTAAACTTTCGTGCCACTAATAATGTGGCGTATCACGAAGGTTTGCTAGTCGGTATACGAAAGCAATGAAGCGCTCGATTCGCCGACTACTCGTGAGAGGAGACTCTCAACTAGTCGTGAATCAAGTCAGAAGAGTACCAAAGGTTTCTAACCCGACAATGTCTCTGTACTTATCGGAAGCACGAAGCTAGAAAAGCATTTTTAGGTTTCGAGGCACAATTCATCCTCGAAGGATAATTTCGCAGCATCACCTTGCTCAATAGCTTCTTCCAGATCTCAAGTACCAAAAGGAGTCTTCTTGAACAACTCTGTTTCCTCTCTCGTCGAAGAGCCGAGACACCTCCTATTGAGACACCTCTCTAGAATACGAGGATACATGGATGGCGCCCATCTATGATTATCTTCGTAAGGGTTCAGACCAAGACGATCTCGAGGCGCATCGCTTATCCCTAAAAGCCAAAATGTATACTTTGGTCGGGAGTTCTCTATAAACGAGGTATTTCAAGGAGTGCTCATGCGATGTATTCGCAGAGCTTAAGGATTAACACTCCTTCACGACATACATGGTGGCATTTGTGGAAATCATGCTTCCTACGTAACGCTGGCTCGCAAGGCTTTTCGACAAGGTTTTTACCGCCAATGTTCTATACGATGCTAAAGAGTTGGTTAAAAGTGTGTCCAAGTCAGCTTATAGCAGTAAATACACCAACCAAATTTTGCATTACAAACAATACTTATCTTGGCCTTTTGCAACCTCGGGGTCTTGATATCCTCGGACCGCTTCCTAAAGCTCCGTGAGGTTTCGAAGTTCCTTTTGTGGCTATTGATACGCTCACAAAATGGATTGAAGCCAACCTCGGATCGATAACAACTAAGCAAAGAAAACGGTTTATGATGAGATGCGAATTACTCGATTTGGAGTACCAAGTCTAATAATTACGATAATGGTAAGCATTTTGAAAGCAAAATTTCGTGAATTTTATGACGAGTTGGGTACCAAGTTATGTTATGCTTCGGGCCCATCCCCGAGTAATGGGGCAATGAACGCAAACGGCCAAATAATGAGAGGAATTAAAACTCGAGTCTTCGATCATTTCATCAAACGCCGGGCTTGGGTACAAGAATTACCTTCAGATATGGGCGTCAGATAACTACCAACCAAGCACAGAGAAACACCTTTTTTTAGTCTTCTTGCCGGTTATGCTTCCTCCTAACTAAAGATACGGTCAACACGCAGTCAAACATTCACACGACTCCAACCAGAACAAATTCGAGCAGATGATATTAATCTACTTGAAGAAAGGAGAAACCAGCCCTAATTGCTCGGCAATCTACCAACAAGCCCTGCAAGATACTACGATCAGAAGGTTCAACCTCGCAGCCTTTTGTCAGAGGTGACTTGGTATTGAGGCTTTGCCAATCCAAGTCTAATCGAACAAACTTTCTCCCAAGTGGAAGGTCCTTACACAAAGGGTCGGGTTACTCGTCTGTGGTCGACGATTGGCAATGGAAGACGGCCAGTTCTCTCGAATTCTGGAACATTGACCAGCCACGCAAGTTCTATGTGTAACTGTACCATTCGGACAATAAAGAATCGTGTTTTTTCTATCTCTATTGTCTTACTTTTGAGTAGTGTTTTCATTATTTTTCGACTATGTTTTAAACACCCGCTTTTTTTTACACCGGTCAAGGCGATAACATCACCTAGTCGAAGCCTCTCCTCTCGCATGTGGTCCTCGCCCACTAGAAGGAGTTTCCTAGTGTCGACTGCTACTCGCTTTTATGGCCAACACAAAGAACTCGGTTTTATTTAGTCGAAATATTTTTGAAGGCCAACTCTTTTCACCTTAGTTTATTTCTTCGCTAATTTGAAAATACTCTAAGAAGAGCGCACTTTCTCGATTTGCTTAACCGCCTTGGGTGTACTCGCTTCATCTCAACGGCCTGAGGAAGAGACACATCTAATCGAAGCTCTCCTCTCTCGCGTTGTCCTCCGCCTAATCGAAGGAGCTTCCTAGCTTTGTTCGCTTTTCTACTTTGCTACCAGACGACTTATCGAGTCCAACCGAGAAGGACGAGTAAATATTTTAAAGTCCTCTAGACGCTTGCTTAACTCAAGTTGCCGCTTCGATTTGATTAAACTAGTCTGAGATGTTAACATTACCTAGTCGAAGCTCTCCTCTCAAGACGTGGTCCCCGCCCACTAGAAGGAACTTCCTAGTGTCAACTCGCTACCACCCTTTCGACCAAAGCATGACAATTGAGACCCAAAACTACAAGTTAAACAAACCTCTGCTGTAAACCTTTACAGATTATTTACTTAGTTTGTCTAAACAAACTCAAAGAAATAGCTCGGGGCTAGGATAATTTGATTTCAATTCTTAGTCTTTATTTCGTTAATTATCTTTTGAGTTACTAACTACTCAACAAGATGATTTGTAGAGATAAACTATTTACTTAGTTTTCACAAACTAAGCAAATAGTCGGGGCTAGGATAAAGTCATTACATTTGACTTCATTTCTTAGTCTTTAAATTCTTAATTATCTTTTGAGTTACTAACTACTCGACAAGATGATTTGCAGGAACAAGATGGATTACATCAACAAAAGATTGTTTTTCACAAGTTCATTACAGACTACTCAAGAGGGAGAGCCCAACCGCATCTCCTCCAAACTTTCCTACTAACCGATTGCATCTCCTCCATCGACGCCTTCCTTCGCTTCAGAGCAGCTTGAAGTCGGGCTTCGAGTGGTTGCACATTAAGGTTGGGGTCATGAGCTTTAAGTTTTGCTAATGCATAACTTATTGCAGCTTTCGACCGCCTCCTTTATCGATTCAAATTTTGGTTGGCCTTCAGAGTGGTCACCAGATCTTGCAAAATCCCGACTTGATCCCCAATGGTACTTGTGTGAGCAGCTATTGTATCATCTTGAGGAGTCTTTCCTCACTATGTAGCTCACCAAGCACATTGTTCAGAGCGTGATGTTCCCTTGAAGTTTAATCTTCATTGCTTCCATCTCCGCTGGGTACAAGTCGAAGCTCATGAGCTTTTTGTTTTCGACCACTTGCTCAAGAAATAAGATTGGTCAAACAAAAATAAACTCCTAGAGGAAAAAGAAAGCAAAAATAATCACGTAAAAGAATTTCTACCCACTAGTTGAGAATCCAACTTCTTGACCTCTTCATTATGGGAAGCAACGGTCTCAAAGATACTTTTTCTCCCATGATACAATATCCTCTACATTCTTCTTTGCAATAAGGATTCGTTCGTTATAAATCACGGCTTTATCCGCGATTTCAGCCTCAAGTTCTCTCAATTTAACGCCCATTGCTAGAAAGGAAGTGGAAGTGAGAAAAGGGAAATAACTCGTAAGGACCGCAGTAAAGAATTACTTACTTGATATTCGAAGTTCCCAACGCCTCAAGGTTTTGATCTTTATTTTTGGACATACGAGTAAGCTCGTGAATAATCAAGTTTTCTCTAACTTCATTCTCGAGCTTTTTCGCCTCGCCTTCTTTTTTTCTCGAAAAGAAGCAAGAGTTAGGTAAAGATCAAAGATATAAGCGCCTTTAAGTTCAAGACTTATCGCTTAATTTTTCCCCGCGACTTCATGGTTGCAGAGTTAGCTTTTTAAGCTTTTTCCTGAGGTCTAATACCTCTTCCCTAAACTTTTTCGATTCTCTTTTTCATAATCGAGCGAGTCGGTTAAGGTCTTAAGGCCACCGCTTAACCCGCAAAGGATAACAAAGGATATGAGCATGGGTCAATCGATTGTAAGTTCTTCTACAACCATTGACCTAGTCGAAGTTCTTCTACGACAAAGCCACTAGTCATAAGTCTTTACGACCATTACCTAGTCGTGAGTTTTTCCATGACAAATCCCGTAGCACTATATAAGTAGTCAAATCCAAGGTGACTATGAATAGCAAAGGACTTACCACCTCTCTCTCGCTTGCAGAGTTCTCTTTTCCGTCGTCAGTTCTAGAAGTTGTCGATGATATTCACCGACAACAATTTGCTCTATGGCTTTCTCAAGAAGACGAAAAGATTCGTGAGAAAGGGGAGAGCAGCAAATAAGGCCACACTCACAATAAGCCCGAAGACGGAATTTGCCCATTCTCCCTCGACTACCAATGTCGCCCAAATGCCTAAGCCATTTCACAAGAGTCTTCTCTCGAATCTTCCCGCGACAACTAGGGCTTGAATTTCGCCAAGATCCATCTCCGAATTTTCCCACTCAAACTTTCCGCCATCTCTCTAAACAGAAATTTTGGGTCTAAAAAGAGGGCACAATTGGAGTGGCAAATGAGAAGGCAAGAACTACTCTACAAGTGAGAAGGCAAGAGGTTGAAGAACAACAGAGCAATTTGGGGAAAAGTAAGATCTTAGGTTTTACCCCCGTGAGTATATATAATCACAGCACCTTGAGCCGGAGGCGTGATATTCCAAGGGTCGCCACCGCCTCGAACCGCTTCAACAGACAAAGCACCAAGCGCCGCTTTGAGATTCCCCAAAGGTGTTCGCTCGAGAAATTCAGGTTTATGCTACATTTCAAGCGTAAATTACTTCCTTGGTTAGATCTTTTCAACTAAAGGAAATGATAATCGGAAAGTTCCTTCTTCCGATCACTATACTACGACCACCTTGTGACCGTAGAAATGCTTTTACGACCACTCTGATAGTCGAAGCAATTTTCTTGACCAAGCACATTTCTGTCAGTAGTATACAATCGAAGAGTTTTTCCTTCGATTATTTTCACGATCCTCTCATGATCGTGAAGACCATCTAGAACCCTTTACCAAGTAAGTTGCTTTCACTTGAAGTCAGGGGCTAGATGACGAGGATATAATAATCCTCATTTTACCTTTTATCTATAATTTTTATTATAGGTAAATATGACGCCATGTGAACCCCGAGTGTACTCTTTAATGTTATGAGGAAGAACCAAATGGATGGTCGAAGTTCTTCTATTTACCACCCCTATAGTCGTAGTTATGCTACGACTATCCCATAGTCGTAAGTCTTGCTACGATTACCTCATAGTCGAGATTCCTCTACGACTAGGTCACCATTTACCACCTTATAATCAAATGAACCTGCAAACAAGTGGGTCTTATTGATTAAGGATTCAAACAAATATCATACGCCGTTATTCTACAAAATAATGGCACGTAATACCCCATTATCTCTCGTATATAGTCATTGAGCGACGTGAGGAATTAATACACCGTAATTACTACCAACATGCGCTCAACTACAGAGGTGATGAGGCGCCGCTACTCGAGTAACCGCCGCCTTTCACGCATTATAAAAGGCGGCAACTAGAGAAAGGGAGAGGAAGGAGCCATCAGAATACAAGCACTATCTGTAATAGTCTTAGTTTTGCCCCCGATTGTTCAAGATACACTCAATACCATACACACACAGAGTAGGGTTGTTATTCTTCCTAGAAGGCCCGAACTCAGATAAAAATTCCTGTGTCAATCTCTCGCATGATTCTATTCTAGGAGACCCCTAATCAAAACAATCTTTACGTAAGTTCGGTTCTAAAACACCGACAAGTCTAGTATCTTTCTTATCATTATCATCAACCGGTTATGTCTTGCACCTTATAGATCGCCTTTCAATAAGATTTAGGTTCAGGGTGTAATAGAATAGGTTACTGTATGGAATGCATGTCCATTGAAAAATGATGCGATATAATGCTTTGTTTGCTTCAGCAAGGACTTGAGGTCTTCAAAGAAATTTAAAGCAGACGAGAACCAGCGCAATGGATTCTTCTAGTCACTAATGATATCTTGTAATGGCCTGAAGGCTTAGTCGAATGGAATGGAATGGGAGCATGGACTTGTGCTGCAGGTTTTGTGTTGTATGAATGATTCTAATGTAATGGAAGCTTTTTTTGGAATGTAAGCTAATGGATTTAGAAATGTACTAGTTCAGAAATGGATGTACGGATGCTTCTGTTGAATTCGTGATTGAGCAATCCATGGTTTTGTTGTGCATTCAGATTTCTGATGTTTTGGAGAATCGAGAGCATATACATTTAGAAATGGATGTATGAATGTTTCGATGAATTCGTGATGGTTTTGTTGTGTGTTGACCAATGGAATAGCTGATACAAGCAACAACTCAAATGGATGTAATAACCAAGTTCTTGTACTTTGGATGTGTTATGTTAATTCTATCATGTAGTGCCGAAAGACATGGTTTCTCATGTGTTATCATAATTCTGAAATGAAATGGCATTTGTTGTATCCATGTAACGCCCGACCTAGGGGTCACCAGAGAGGTCCTCTAGGATCTCCCGAAAAGTCCATCAGACCTCCCAGAGGTCTTGTAGGACCGCCAGGGGATCTCCAGATCACCCAGAGGTCCCAGAGGGACCGCTTGAGGTCTCGGAGATCGCACTCAAGGTGTCCCAAGGCAAGCGAGGCACTGGATGTGACGACCCAACTCTAGGGCACCGAGAGGTCCTCCATGACCTCTCGAAAGTCCACCAGACCTCCCAGAGGTCCATAAAGGACCTCTCGAATCACCCACCAAGACCTCCCAGAGGTTCAAAGAAGACCTCCCGAGGTCCAGGAGGACATGACCCGAGAGAGAGTCTTAGAACTAGGGAGCACCCACGACCGCCATAGCCACACTTAGGAACAAACGAGGAGGTCCGAGGGCTCACTAGACCACCCACGACCCTCTAGAGGAGGTCGGGAGATCTGGGACTTCTCTAACCTCACACGCCATCCCTTTGTGAGGACAGAGGTCTGAGCCCGCCTGTGGTCCTCTCAGAGACTCGAGCTAGTCCCAAGGATCATGGCTAGTTCTTCACAAAGACAAACACATTGGTGGTGACATCCGTAACACACCTTTATTCAAACAAAGCATTTACAAAGTTGTTTATAAGGTGGCCTTGGGCCAAACATAAATACATAAAAGCAAAAGAACTCAAAAGGGTCCATCAACACGCCACAGTGCAAATGACCGGAGGGCACAACCTAGTCAGCTTTGATCTTCTTCAATCGACAAGATCTTCTCTCGCAAAGATTGCATGAGCAAGAGCGAGCACAACAACCGTGTTTCGCAAGTTACACCCGTGGGTTAGCAACATGACATGCATAGATGGATAATCAAAGGATGGCATAATATGGTTATTTTGCACAAAGCCAATTTTCTTTCAAATACCATTACTAAGTTCCAAAGCAGATCTTTAATAGCTAAAATTCATTTAGCAAAGCAAGCTTTTTCGCTTGAGTAGCATTCATCAACGAATTGGTGAAGGATACCTCCCGACATTAGGCTCCTCGCCCAAACCCATGGGATAAAATCCCAAAACAGCTTTTAGCAAACATTTCGAAACCCCAAATCCAACATCTAACAAATGCCTATTCAATAGATTTAACTCGCAGAGGTTGTACACTTTACCCACACGACATGAGTACTCTAGTTTGTCCCAAGATTCGCCAATGCCACCTCTCACTTCCAAAGGTAAGAGATCTAGAGCTCATGACAAGGCCTTTACAATGCATTGCTCCACCACGCCTCTCCTTGCTAAGGTTTCACCTCGTGGATAGCAATCATGGAAGCCCCTTGCACCAAATGGGAACAGAGGGTTATAAAAGACCATTGGCCAAACAAGACCTCCCACACCTCCAATGGAGCAAAGATATGGTAGAGTTTTGCAAATTAATCACCAGTCCCACGCCCCATTCTCGAGACATGTGGTTGCACGATTGTGGCATAGCCCATTATAGGCATAGCATTGGTCGCCAAAGACCGGTCCTCACATGACTAGGGCAACTTCCACAAACCCCCGACCTCCACCTTAGCCAGATAGAGTCTCTGCATAAACATTGCACCACCTAAGCAAACCAATTTGCCCCTACCAAAACCCATTTTCATTTTCTTTGCTTACCCAAAGAATATTTTCATACCTCCATGACATCCCAATGTCATGGTGAAAACATTTAAAACATTATTTGGTCATGTTGGTAAAGATTTCCAAATCAATAAGTTTGATCTAAGCATAACTAAGCACATGTTTTTCAAATGATCTTGGCTCACGCCATCGCATCAACCAAGTTTGACCTAATGGTGACAATAAGCTCAATCCAAAATTAACAGGGTCATACAAAGGAAATGGGTATAACTATGAAGTTAAACCTGTATTGAACTATCTTGATAGAAATAGGCATGCAAAGACATGTTAAAACAGACATAAATAATTTGAATTATCGGTGCAATATGATCAAAAGTGTAACTTGCCTTGCTCATTATCCTCGTGAATCCTCCTTCAAGACACTGCACTCTCGAGTCTTCACGATCTACACGTATGAAGGAGCAATTTCAAAGAAGGTTCAAATAAAGATCCAATTAAGAACAATAAGAAAACCAAAAGAACCCCAGAGGAAGCCCAAAACGCAACCAACAGAGAGGTCTAAATTCCAGACTAGGTTCTTAGGGAGGAGGTCTAAACTCACTCAGAGGAGGGTGGTCTTTAGCAAAAGACCCTGTGGGTGTGACCTAAGCAAGAGGGCAAAGAGGTGTCGAGCAATGGTTCTTGCAAGAAGGTCCAGAGAGGAGGTCCTCACACAAGGTCCATAGAAATCCACAAGAAGTCCACAAAAGGAGGTCCCTGAAGGACACGACCACCAAAGGCAAAGGATAAGAACAAGAGTGGAGCAGATCACCAAGGGACTTACCAGAAAAAGAAGAAACAATGGATGGAGGGAAAGTCTGAGCAAAGAAGGCTTTCCTCGGGAGCCACCGGGTCGAGAGCCGTGATAATAGAGTGTGAAGAAAGGTGATATGGTGGAATTTCTGGTCTAATTGTAATCAAAATGGTGAAGAAAACTAGAAACATACGCGTCAAGGATAAGTATAGAAATGGGTCAAAGGTAGGTAGTGGCGTAAGGTGTGTCACTACAATTCGGGCAAAAGGTACGAGGAAGGACAATGTATGTTGCTTGGGAAGGAACAAAGAAAATATCGTGGTATTTGCTAAGGACCCAATTCAGTAAACACCACGATATGGATGCATTTAATGTGACAAGACCCGCATTAAATGCTCAATATAATAACGTATGAGGAATTGAGATGGTTAAGACCGGCAGGGGGCTACTAATTTAGAAACAATGGGTCAAAATAGGGAGGTCTTGCCCCGCAGAGAGGTCCTTGAGGAGGTCCAAGGCTAGGAGGTCCCGATGTACACCAAGGAGGTCCGAACGCGGGAGAGGTCCCGACGGTCAGATCAACAAAGGAGATCCCGACTGCTAGGATCTCATCAAAGGAGGTCCGCGAGGAGGTCCCGAGCCAGTGTTTAAGAGGCCACTGGATGTCTCTGATAGGAGGTCCAGAACTTCACGAATCCCGTGGTTGAGATTAAAGGCAAGTTGAGGTCCCAAGCGGTTGGATCTCCGAGAGGAGGTCCATCACCAAGATCAACGCTGAAGGGGAGGTCCCCAGAGAGAAAAGATGCACGGGAGGTCTGGGCCTTCAAATTCAAAGTGAGGGAGGTCCAAACCGCTGGATTCAAAACAAAGGGAGGTCCACGAAGGACATAATGCATGGAAGGTCTGGAACTTGGATTGGAAATGGGAGGAGGTCTGGACCGCCAGATCAAGTATAAGGGAGGTCCTTTCAGCCAAGAAAGGATATCAAGGGGGTTTATATGAATTCAGGAGGTCCGCAGGCGAACAAGAAGCTCACTGAACACACGGAGGTCCCACGAAAGGAGGTCTGCATAGAGAGGTGCCTGCACAAAGAAGAGGTTTAGACTTAAGAGAAGTCTCGAACAGAAAAAGAGGTCTCGAACCCTAAGAGATTCAAACCAACAGAGAGGTCCAAGTGACCAATTTCAAAAGAAAAAGCCCGACGAAGGATACGCCCAGCCGTAGAAGGTTTAAGCCTTACGGAGGCTTAACCTCACGCACATCGGGGAGGTATAGACCACAGAGGAGGTCTAAACCTACACAACCAAAGAAGATATGCTATGGAGGCTCCATCAAGCACACCAAAAGGAGGTCTCAAAGAACTCAAACCTCTCCAACCGAACCAAACTTGTAATTCTCATTAAAATAAAATAGCTTTAATTTATTTTACACATTTAAAAAGGATTTAGAAAATCGTAATGTTACACAGAGGACCCCAACGGCCACGACCCGAGGAGTTCCCGAGGAGGTTGTGGAGTCAAGGAGCACCCCAAGACCTCTCATGACTAGACCAGGGGAGGTCGTGGAGGTCTGAGGTCATCCCAAGACCTCCCACGACTCAACCAGAGGAGGTCGTGGAGGACTAAGATCACCCCAGACCTCCCACCACTGCACTTGAGGGTAGCCGTGGAGGACCTGAACTGCCCAAGGTCTCTCAGGCAAACCGAGCTAGTCCTGTGGATCACTAGCTAAATCGCCAAGATACACAAGTGGTAACATAACTTCAACAAAAGCGTTATTAATATCCACAAAGTTGTTCACAAGGAGGGCTTACAAGCCAACAAACCAAAGTACAAATTAAGGTAAACAAGAAGGCCATCCGATACACCACGCATAATCTACCGAGGGCGATCCTAGTCGCCCAGACCTCATGGTCCACAACAAGATCACCACAAGGCTTTTTCCTCGCTTCAAAACAAAGCTTATCAAGCAAGAGTGAGCACAACAACCTTGCTCGCAAGTTACACCCACAATTAATAGAATGACATGCATAAATGGATATCTCAATGGAAGGCATAGTATGGTTGATTTGGCGAAAGCCAATTTTCTTTCAATTACATATACTAAGTTCCAAGGCGCTTATACAATAACTAAAATTCATTTTCCAAATTCGATTTTCAGTTGGATAACATTCATCATCAAATGGTGAAGGATACCCTCCTGACACAAGGCTCCCCGCCTAAAACCATGGGATAGAAATCCCAAAAATAGTTTATCCAAAACCTTTTGAAAACAAAACCAATATCTAACTTCGAGTGGCTTTTGCTAGCATGTCCATGACTGTGGACACGGCTATTCGAATAGATCTCACTCTGCAAAGGTTGTACACTTTACCCACATGACATGATTTCTCTAGTTTGTTTGGCATTCGTCAATGCCACCTCTCACTGCCAAAGGTAAGAGGTCTAGAGTTCATGACAAGGCCTTTACAATGCATTATTCCACCACAGCCCCTCATCGCTAAGGATTCGCTTCCTTTGGATAGAAACCTGTCGGAAAAGCCCCCTCTTGCGCCAGTGGGTAACATAGGTTATAAAAGACCATAGACCACGAAAGACCTCCCACACATCAAAGTGGAACAACCGCGGTGAAACTTTGCAAATTATTCAGCCAGGTCCCATACCCCATTCTGGAGACATGTGCTTGTACGGTGAGGCAAAGCCCATTATAGGCATAGCAAGTTGCGGCTCAAAGACCGGTTCTCAATTGACCAGGATGACTACCACAGAACCCCTAGGACTCAACCATGGAAATGGATCGATCCCGTGCATTGACATGCACCAACCAAGCAACCAATTCGCCCCAGTCCAAACCAATTTTCCTTTCATTTGCTTTTCAAAAAAAAAAACATTTCGAAGCTTCCATGACAACTCAATGCCATAGCTTAAAACCTTTAAACAACAGTTGGTCATGTTCGTAAAATTTTCCCAAATCAAATACTTTTGGTATAAGCAAGACTAAGCATAAGATTTCACAATTGCTCCTGGTTTACACTAATGTAGCAACTAGGTTTTCTTATGGTGACAATATCTTCGGTTCAAAGTCAACAAGGGCCATACAAAGGATTTAGGTATGGCTATGAATTTAAAGACATGTATTGAAATAACTTAGTAAAGTAAGCATGCATTAACATTTAAAACGGAACATATATAGGGTGAAATAATGGGTACAATATGATCAAGAGTGTAACTTGCCTCCTCCTTGAAAGGCTTTACAGTCTTCTCCTCACAAAGCTCGGGCTCACCACCGACGTCGAGGGCTACACGTTAAAACAACACAAATCAAACCAAAGCCAAGTACAATCCAAAAGAACTCCAAAGAAGCATAAAACTTGGGCCAACAGAGAGGTTTGAAGATCAGGAGGAGGTCCGAAGGCTTGGAAGGAGGTCCTGAGAGATGGCAAAGGGAGGCTCAACGGTTGGAGGGAGGTCCAGAGAATTGGTCGGGTGAGCAAAAGAGTGAAAATGGGGAAAAAGGCAATGATAGAGGGCTGCCCCAAGCTTATAAGGCCAGAGCTGCAGAGAGGTCCAAGGGTACACGTGGTCAAGAGTAGATGAGGAAAAGATGGGAGCTGGTAAAGGAAATGACAAAAGATAGCACGGTGTTTAGGGGTAGCAAAGATTTAATGCGACACAATAGGCATTAAATGCTTTGAGGACTTCCAAGTGCAAAGGACATGGTCAAAGGATAAAGAAATGGGTGTGGATCGCCAAATGGGACCACCAAAGCCCGAAGGGTGAGTCCCATGGAGACCTTGAGGAGGTCCTGCAGAGGTCAAGGGAGGTCCTCACCCACGGGGGAGGTCCAAGCATAGGACCGGAGGTCCAAAAGACACAACAATGAGGAGGTCCAAAAGACCGCCACGGAGGTCCAAGGTCACGATCAAATGCAACGGGTGGTCCCGACTTGTTAGATCCTCAAAACGAGATCCCAACGGCCAAGATCAAAAGCAAGGGGAGGTTCTGACGGCTAGGATCTCCAAAGGGAGGTCCTAACGATCAGATCAGAAGCAAGGGGAGGTCTGGACGGTTAAGATCTCCAAAGGGAGGTCCTAACTACGATCTAACAAAGGGGGAGGTCCGAACTGTTAAGATCTCCAAAGGGAGGTCCTAACGGTCGATCTAACAAAGGGAGGTCTAAACGGTTAAGATCTCCAAAGGAGGTCCTAACGGTCGATCTAAACAAGGAGGTCTAAACAGCTAAGATCTCCAAAAGGGAGGTCTTAACGGTCGATCTAACAAAGGGAGGTCCGAATGGTTAAGATCTCCAAAGGGAGGTCCTAACTACGATCTAAACAAGGGGAGGTCTTAACTACGATCTAACAAAGGAGAGGTCCTAATGGTTAAGATATCCAAAGGGGAGGTCTTAACTACGATCTAACAAAGGGAGGTCTGACGGCTAAGATCTCCAAAGGGGAGGCCCTAACTACGATCTAAACAAGGGGAGGTCTCAATAGCTAAGATCTCCAAAGGAGGTCCTAACGTCGATCTAAACAAGGGAGGTCCTGAGGGACACGGGATATCCAATTGAACACAGGACATTCAAAGGGACACGAGAGGATTCGATTGAACCCAATGAGGTCGAAAGGAACCGAAAGGAATTCAAATGAACATAGAAGGTACAAAGGAACACTGGGAGGTCCAAACACTGGTTTTGAAAGTTTCTAGGAAATGGCAATACTGTAGCTTGGGAGCCGTACCACCATGATCCCAGAGTTCATGAGTTACCGGGCGGTAAGCAATTTCCGTAACGCTCGCATTGAGAGCTTGATTTTTCATGGAGCTAGTATGACCGCTGATAGAACCAAATGGTACAACCGATAGAATCAACAGACAACCGTAGACACGAGGAATATATTCAAGTGAGATTCAAATGGTCATGAGGAGGTCCAAGTGAACTCTATAAGGTTCGATCGGGCATGAAGTTCAAGGCACAGAGGATTCAAAGGAACTCTGGGAAACTTAAATGAATACCGAGAGTTTCACTGGAGGTCCAAATGATCAAGGCAATATTCAAATAAACCCAAGAGGTTCAAATGAATAACGACGATTCAAGTGAACCTAAAGAGGTTCAAATGAACAGAGAGGAGAGAGGGTTAAACAAGAAAGAGATCCAGAAGGGAAATTCAACCTAAGACTGAATCTTAGAGATCAAGGATAGTTGGAATACAGACCCAAGCTTGGAACACCATAGGGTGGTTGTGACCCAAATGGGAGGTCAGCACCCAAGAGGGGTTTGGTTCAAAGAGGAGGTCTAGACCTGAGGGAGTCTAACCCAAGGAGATTTAGAAAGGAGGTCTCACTAGAGAAGGAGGTTTGGATCAAAAGGAGATCTAAACCACAAAGGGGTTCAAACCATCAAAAAACAGGTTTGAACCATAAAGAGATTCAAACCAATAAAGAATAGGTCTGGATACCAGGGTAGTCTAGTTGCCAAAGAGATCTAGCCTCACAGGGAGTCCTAGGCCCAAGGAGACCTGGACTCAAGAAGATGGCCAAACCAGAAGAAGGTCTGGTTTACAAAGGAAGTTTGGACCCGAAGAGAGGTTCAAACTCAAGGAAGCCTGGATAGAGAGGGCAGGGCTAGGAGGAGAGCAGAATTAACAGAGAAAGGAAGAGATAGCTCCAGAGAGCTCAAGTAACACCAAAAGAACCAAACTTTGGATTAGTTGAAGTTTAGTTTAGTCAGTGTAAACACTTCAAATTCTGAAAATCTTAGGCTAAACTTTGGATTCTCATCAAAACAAAATGGTTCTTTTTATTTTGAAAATTTTCAAAAAGGCTCAGAAAACCAGGGTGTTACAATCTAGAACATCATGATTGTATCATTTCAGTGCAGCATTTAGTTAGCATTCCAGAACATCATGATTGTATCGTAATGCTAAATAGTATCATAATTTTCCGAATGCTAAATAGTATCGTAATTTTGCGCTATGATTCAAGTTTGTTTGGGTGAATGCACACTAGCATAAAGTAAATTCAAAGATTAAGGTCATCATCTTGACAAAAGCAATTTAGAGTCCTAGGTTGTGAATGAGAGGAGTTTTCACATACATCAGGACATTTCATAAAACAAAATTACATATTAAATAGTATATACTATCTCCCCATTGCTTTCCACATCAAGATCAGGGTCCGAATCAAGATCCACCATGTCAGAAATGGCTTTTGTCCATATTACAAGCATACCATTTAAATAGTATCGTAAGCATGAGAGGCTCTTAGTCACTAATGTCCAATGTTAGCAAAAACCCGACATCGCTTTTAAGGTTGCAAAGAACAATGTTTGTATATTCTTCTCTTGACCATGCTTAAGCCAAAATGGCTACACTTGCATAACAACAACCATGATTCCGACACAACATCAAGTTTGAATAATCCAATACATGACCATTCATCCATTCATAAAAGCAAAAGGCATAAGGTTTGAGGTACATGCTTCCATTAGGACAACACAAAAGCTAGAATTTTTACAGAATTGTTACAACTTTTCAATACAATTCGCATGATGTTCAAGACATAATTGAGACAAATGAGACACAAAATTGAGATAAATGAGACACCATTTCAAACAGTAATTGCTACAACTTTTCAATACAATTCAAAACCTGCTCAAGACATAATTGAGACAACAATTTCAGATTTCAAAGAACTCTAGAAGCCATTCAACAAGATTTCGTAATCACAGGCGCTACAAACTACATATTACATTACAAAAGACTTGGAATGCATGATTGTGTGCATAGCGCATCAATCTTCAAGAACCCAGATGCCTCCTCAACATCCGTGTCATTGCCTATATTAGCGCTTATGATCTCATAGATACCGTAGTACTTCCAATGGTTCCAATCATCTTTGCATTCACATCCGGATCGACATCGCAAGATTTCCAATGGTTCCAATTATGGGTGCATCAAACAAAATGTAATGGACTTCGAGCAAAACAACCCGACATCGCATAATGTCCAGATTCCAACCATGAGCGATCAAACACAATGTCCAAGATTTCCAATGTCGCAACCGAAAGTCACGCAATGTTAGTTCGTGAGCAAGGACTCAGCGCAAGGGAAGGGCGGGCGGTGGTTGCTTACTTCACACAGGCCGGCCATGGGGCTGCGCGCGAGACTCGACCGGCATGGCGCAGGGCGATCGGGAGCAACGGCTGGAGCTACGCGGTGGAGAGGAGGGCCGATGATGCGGGGCATTTTCATCGGATTTTCATTCGCAGGGTGGTGAGGGGACGCAAAGTGTGCTGCGGTGGAGGGACTTCGATCTCAGCTGTGAAACTCATTTTGACGGCTAAATGCACCATGTGCGTATGTGCACACTTGACCCGATACGTCCCCTGAAATGGAGGGTCGAGATTCGTGAATTGAATTTCTATCTTTGTCTGCGAGAATGTCAGGGCTTTTGACTCTGGTTCTGGCCCACAGCACGCGGAAAAGCGAGCGCACCAACCAACCGCACCGCGCCGGCTTGCCTTCACTCGGCCTCCACCAAACCAAGGCAAAGCAAAAGCAAAAGGAAAGCAACGGCAACACAACAGAGTGCGAAAAGGAAACCACATACATCTACAGGAATTCAAATCCTTTCAAACCATCCGGGTTCCCAACGTTAGCGAACCCAAATGCTTCCTCGTCTCCTCCTCTCCTCCTCCTCGCCCTAGCGCACCACCACCTGCTGCGGCATGCGGCCGTCAACGCCGACAAGGTGGTCTTCCTCCTTGCCGGCCAGTCCAACATGGCCGGCCGTGGCGGCGTCCTCGCCAACCGCTGGGACGGCATCGTGCCCCCCGACTGCGCGCCCTCCCCCTCCATCCTCCGCCTCTCCCCGCAGCTCCGCTGGGAGGAGGCCCACGAGCCGCTCCACGCCGGCATCGACGCCAACCGCACCTGCGGGGTCGGCCCCGGGATGTCATTCGCCAACGCCGTCCTCCGCTCCGGCCGCGCCGGGCCCGTCGTCGGCCTCGTGCCCTGCGCGGTGGGCGGCACGCGGATAGCCGAGTGGTCAAGGGCACGGACCTCTACACTGACCTCGTGCGCCGGGCCAGGGTGGCTGTCGAGACGGGCGGCCGGATCGGCGCCGTGCTGTGGTACCAGGGGGAGAGCGACACCGTGCGCTGGGCCGACGCCAACGAGTACGGCCGCCGGATGGTCATGCTCGTGCGCGACCTGCGCGCCGATCTCGGCATGCCACGCCTGCTCCTCATCCAGGTTCGCTCCATCGATCAATCGATTCGATTGCTCTTCCTTCTCACTACTCATTCATTTTGGCTGGTGGCCTGCCGATCGATCGTAGACTAGGATACTATTTGGTACTACTAGTTAGTAGGTAGGAGCGGTTGTTTACCTGCTCTGTCTGCTCAATCACTACCGCTTGCTTGGAATAATAATTTTCCTTAGCGGAGTGGGGACGAAAACGCCATGGGACCCATCAGCCGTTGATGGAGGGGGAGAATCAACGGCGGACAGCAAATTTCCTTGCGCGGAGGGGGAGGCCGGAGAACGGAGAACGAGGAGTTCTATCTTTGCTTGTCACTTGGGCATGGTTGGTTGGTGCTTTCTTTCTCCGAGAAGCAAAGACCAGTGGTCTTTTTTAAGTGAGTGCGCATACGGAGCAGAGTTGGTAGTAGCGGCTTGACTTACGATTCCTCATCTCATTTGGGGCCGAGAACAGCTGAAGCCATCCCATGCATCTGGTCCTAGCCTAGTACTAATATATATGCCATGGGTCCTGGACATGTTTGTCAAAATATTGGTTAAATCTTACTCATCTAGTTAAGGCATTGTTCGTGGTTTCGGTTGCAAATGGGGGTGGTCAGGTGCTATTGCAAGTATCTCACTCAGCTGGAACATTATCTTTCGCCTCAATTCTGGCAACTATACTATATTTATAGATATTCCAAAAGGGACAAGTTATGAACACAAGTGGAAGTGGTATACCAATACTCACTTCTTCTTTGTTTTTCCATGTTTCAGGTAGGACTCGCGTCAGGGCTAGGGCAGTATACTGAAATCGTAAGGGAAGCTCAGAAAGGGATAAAACTTCGAAACGTGAAGTTTGTCGACGCAAAGGGCTGCCACTACAAGATGGCCATCTGATCTCAGCACCCAAGCTCAAGTGCAGCTTGGGCGTATGTTGGCTCAATCCTATTTGAACTATGGTACATCCACACTCTAGTTCTCTATGTAGTTTTTCCTTTTATGAAATAACTACGAGACTCCATTTTTTATTTGTTCTCTTCTTTGGTTAATTTCTCTCTGAACTTTTCATTGAGCAGCCATTCTTACAATTCTTGAATTGGATTGGTGTAGAGTTGCCAATTTAGCTCAGTACAAGTTCGTCATAATCAATGAGCATGGAGAACCATTAGAGTCTTGCACTTTTCATAATGGAAAGTGTTCGCTTTTTGGCCCTTTGAGTTATAGAATGATAGCATGCTAGTGATTGTGATGGATGTGAAGAAAAATCATCTAGCATGTGGAGTGGAACCGAATGTGATAATGCATCGATCGACTTTAATTGGCACGAATGGCATACCTGTTATTAGCTGGAAAGGTATGGTTAAATGACGTAAGGTATGCCTACGAAGCCAATCAAAAGGTTAGAAGCATCAACGATGGTGAAATCTAGTCCCGAGAAGGTCTAACCTGTAAGAATTTGATTAGGCAATTCCCACTATTAATTCACAAAATGCGAGACCTATAAGAATTTGATTAGGCAATTCCCATTATTAATTCACAAAATGCGAAACGGAATATATTGAGAAAGTTGAAAAGCATTTCAGTAACTTGTTTTTTCTAGTAGTGTTTCAATGGAAAGCATTGCTTACTTTTACCCAAAATAAAAAGTTTGTGATGAACAATTTAACTTAGCGAATTAGGTGAGGGCGTGCCCGGCTCGCCCACTCAAGACGCCACCACCTAAACGGGTCTTGCCACTACCCAACGATCATGTCGTGATTATGTCACCACCTTGGCCCAACCGACCTACCTGCCCAAGATGACAAGATTCTGCCCAGCACGACTCTAATCCGACATGCCCTTTCATTTTTAAAATATTTATGATTTTATTTTGTATTTTTAAATTATATACAATTCTTTTCTTAATTAATGTGATTTTTGAATTTTATATAGTTCACTTCGTAAGTTTATATAATTTTATTTTGTAATTTTTAGAATTTATATATTTTATGGGCTTTTTTACTCTTGTTTTCTTCAAATTTTCAACCAAGATGGGCTAATTGAGTCGACATCTACCAACATGCTAACCGCGTTCGGTCGACTCGACACCTACACGTGAGCTATCTGCCGTGTTTGGGTTTGCCTCGCCCATGGGTTGGCACGACATGACTAGGCTAAGTAACTGCCAAACGGACCGTATAAATGCCTAGATGGGCCCATGCCAGATGCCCATTCGCCACCTCTATTATATAGAATAAGTCCAATTTACCTCTAACTATGGATCGAGTCCAAAAACACCATGAACTACAAAACCATTCACTTTACACCCTCAATTGTCAAAACCAGATCAAATAACCCCCGCCTAAACCACCCTAGTTTTAGCTGACGTGGCGTCCACGTGTACATCTTTCGCCGACGACGGGCGCCCACGCACATCGCTCGCTGACGTGGCGCCCACGTACATCTTTCGCCGATGTTAAGGCATCATTAAAGGCAAAAGATTGTATTTAGGTTTTAATGACCGCCGCTAACACAAATCAAGGGAATAGTGGCTTTGGTCCGAACGCGCCACGCACGGGGCTTTTAAGCGCTGGCCATGGTTTCACATCAAGGAGCTGGTTCAACCAAGCAATGCACCGTGGGCCGGAATGGGAGCCGCGCGGTGGAAGGTGTTGACGGCGGCGGCGGCGCAGGTTGATCGAGAGGCGGCGGCGAAGATAAGCTTAGCGAGGCGGTCCTACCGGATGAAGATGGGGCCGGCTACGCCAGAGACAACGGGGTGCCGAGGAAGACTAAGAATGAGGCGGAAGAACGTGAAATCCCAGGTTGTGGTGGTCCTGAGCCGAGGAGACTTGAGGGAAGGGTCCCTGTCGGGCACAAGGTGACGGAGACGGGTGGCGGCTGCGGCGACGGTGTGTCGAAAGAAATGAGTCAATGACGAGGGCATCGCGGCTCTGAAAGGAAATGGGAAAATCTTCTGGGCTTATCGATCTTCGCGGGCGACGCGGGAGAACAAGGGGTAGAGCAGCACGAGGCGGCTGTAGAGGAGCTCGAGGTCGGTTTCAAGCACGCCACATGCGACGGATCACACACTGGTGCCGACGCAGACAGAAGCGAGGAGCACGGACACAGCCTTGTCGCGGGAGGCCAGGAGGAGGTCGCCAGAGTCGAGCATCGCGGAGACAATGGAGACGGCGAGGACGCCGGCAGGAGCCGATGGAGGAGGCGAAGGAGTCCAACCATGGAATGGGAAGCGGCGAGCCGAGGCGAGGCGGGAGCAGCCATCGGCCCATCACCACCCTCACCTCGCTTAAGCAGAGAGACGAAAGCAGCAAGACGGCGGCGAAATGGGAGAGCTAAGGCGGAGAGGAGGCGAGAGCGAGGAGAGCGAGGCGACAAAGAGGGCTGATGGCGGCGGAAGGCCAGGAAGAGGCGACTGGGCCGGGAGAGCATGAGCAGCAGAGGCACTGGGTGAGGGTAATCGCCACGGGATGCCAGCTGGTCGAATCCGCCACGGATGCCGCCAGGTCCCAAAACCACCTGCTTTCACCGAGGGGGTCACCACACAGATATGAGTTCGAGGGTACAAAACAAACGGTTTTGGAGTTTAGAGGGTATTTTGGACCTTGCGCAAAGTTCAGAGGTGTAATATGGACTTTTTCCTTATATATATTATCTAGTTAGTAACTAGTGGAAGATTAAATTCAAAGTTCCCAATAACAGTGCAATAATGCATAGGGGTGTCAACGGATCGAATATGAATTGGTCTTCCTGTATTCGTATTTGTATTTTCTAAACGAATACAAATACAAATTCGAATATTGTTGAATACGAATACAAATTGAATGTTGTAACAAATACGAATCGAATACTTACTCAATTCGGTCGAATTTGGATATCCTCGTAACTTATGTAATTGTCAGATATTTATGATACTTTATCCTCGTACATAGCACATCGAATCTTTCTTGTTTATCTATTTCACCTAAAAACATGAATTCATGTTAAATTAAAAATACTAACTCAACTAATTAGCTATATTATAATAATATATGTATATTGTTTTATCGAATTCAAATACGAATAGTGAGGATAAAATAACATTTCGGATGACAAAAGTCTATACCATATTTGTATCCATTGTTTTTATGCGAATACGAATAGGGGAGAAATTGTTAATCAGATGAAAAAAATCCAAACCATATTCGCTATCAACCGAATTCGAATGCCGGATAAAATGGATAATTCGGATTCGATTGGCATCCCTAATAATGCAAATGGTGATATGTGCCGCAACTATACAGCGGAGTACTTTCAAAATGTAATGGAAACGCCATCTTGGGATGTGATGGTAAGGTTTGCAAAATACTCTTTTGATTTCTATTTGAAAAGTGTGACGATGATAATAGCAGTCTTTCTTACCTTGAGCCCACTACACGTCCATGGTTATGATCAATTGTGTTCTAACTTCAAGAAAAATGATGAGTGTGTTCACACAAGGTGGACAGCCTGTAAAGTTAATTATTTTTCTGTTTCCATGTGAGATTGGAGTCAGTTTTGATTTATTTGTCCTTTTTTTTTCTGGGGTGCTAGGGCATGCACATTCTCAAACCCCTAAACTATGGTGGCTGCAAATTATGTTGGCTTGTTGCTTCATTTTTCTTTGAAGGGGGCCATCAGCCATGTACATGTATTCCTATATCAAACAGGGGAGGTGAAGAAGAAAGGCATCATACACGATTTGTGCACATAATCATATACCAACACGCTTGTGACGCTGCTAGAAGATTCACTGTGTGAGAACTAGACATTCACAGCTTCAGATTCTTTCCCAAAGAGCTCATAGAAGATTCGTTGTATACACGATTTCCCCGTCCATAAATCTGAGTGATCTGTAAAGGGACAGGGAGTACTGGACAGTCGTTAACATTGTTACGTCCAAATTTCGAGTTAGTTCCGATGTTCAGTACTAGTTTTACGAGAAAATTCACAATACGTCATGATTCAAAAGCTGATATGTCAGTGAAACAACGACAGTGCCCTATTATGACGATTTGGAGTTTAATGGCATATAACGAATCGCCCCTAGCTGCTTTATGTACGCGGCAACAGTTCGGAATCTCGGTTGGTTCTCAGGTTTTTGTATGTAATGCTACTCGTTTTTCGCAAACATGAAGAACGCAACAATGATAGGTAACATGCAGTGCATATATGCGTGGCTGAAAGCTTGAATGGGGGTGATACCTTG
This sequence comes from Phyllostachys edulis, assembly GCA_036346405.1. Taxonomy (NCBI): domain Eukaryota; kingdom Viridiplantae; phylum Streptophyta; class Magnoliopsida; order Poales; family Poaceae; genus Phyllostachys; species Phyllostachys edulis. The sequence continues at coordinate 78,130 of JAYEVD010000135.1, read as the reverse complement.
GAATGTTTTGCGAGCATCCCAACCAAAGTCGTGTCAAGTCGTTGGATCACCGAGCAAAAGGATTGCCATGCATCTGATCACACCAACAAGGCTATAGACTAGATAATATTCATTGACGATTAAGTTAAGTGGCTAAAATCCTTAAGGGCTTATTTGGAAACAAGGGGTAGAAAAACTAGGGGTAAAATCCATGTGGAGGGTTTTGAGAGCACATAAAATCCCTCATAACCTAAGGAGGAGAAATCTTTCCGCTCAGGAATAAAATATCTGTTGGCGTGTTGCCCTTTAAAAATCCTTAAAAGAGATGAGCTCGTAGCCGAAAATTCAAAAAAAAACGTAGACTTTGGTGAGGTTAGGCTACAAAAACGGCCCAATAAGCCCAACAAGAGTGGAGAATGGCATACTTCGAAGGCCCACCAGCCACGGACACAGTCACCCAATACCTACCAATCATCCACTCTTCGATCTGAGCCATTCATCTCTTATCGAATGGCTCAAATCTCCTTAGTACAATTCACACACCACACGATGGTGGTCTTGGCTACGCCGGTGGCTCAGTCCGTGCTGTCGTATACAGTGCATCTAACTTTGGGTGTATCCTCTGTTCGTCTTCAAAACATGATACAATTAGTCATATATTTTTTTAATTTTTTTTGGCTAGATGCAATCAAACATCCAACAAAAATTCACTTTAAAATGCAACATATGTTAGGAGAAAAAAAGGGCAAATTTTAGTGAATAGTTGCTTTATCTTTTTTCTTTTCTTTTATTTTCAGCAAGATTTGTCTTTTTTTTTGTTTCTATATTGAATTTGGATTTAAAATTTTGTGGCATAATATATTAAATCTATGTCATTGTTATTCATTTTTTTCCAAAAATTTTCATAGTTATTTGTAGAGTAAATTTCGCAAAACTCCACATATTTTGTACAAACTATTGCAAAGCTCCAGATTTAAGGCCCAATTTCACAAAACTCTAGATTTAAGGAGATATGTTATCACAAAACTCCATATTTTGGGTTCCACCGTTAGGCGCCGTTCTAATTCTAACATCTTTGGTCATGCCATGACCCGTAGTGTGACAAAACTGTGCTGTCACGTCACCGACCGCGGCGTGGCCAAACCTGCCACGATAGCCCTCCGAGCCAACACGTGTCTGTTTTTGGGCTAAGTTTTGTCACGCCAAGAGGAGTGGCATGACAGCACTCGTTTGTCACGTCAAGGTCCGTTAATCTTTTCACAACCGCACAGGATGTGCAGTTGTGAAGTAAGTAGTATTTCAAGCAATCAAACTTTTATTACACAAGATTAAGGCTTACCAGTCTGTTTTAACACTGACACGGATATTCAAGCCCAAAGTTAATATATTACAAGACAAAAGATCTTCCAAACCATAAGCACGCTTTGAGCGCCATTGACACTTAATACCAATAATCATCGCCATCCGGAGGTCCACCAAAGCCTTCCTCAATAAAATCCTCAGGGTTTTCCCTGGTTTCTTCTGTAGTTGATATTGCAAGAATAAGTACACAACCGTACTCAACAAGCCACATGGAAAGCTATTTAACACCATGCCAGGAGTTCAATGGGTTGTTTAGGGTTTACCATATCGCATATGTGGATGCATTTTTATTTAAAGCGCTTTATTTTTAAAACAGTAAAACAATAATAAATATAACATCAGGGGTTTACTCAATAATTGCAATTACCATCTTAACATCTCAAAATCTCCACTTATGCCTCATGTATTGGAATCACCCATGAACACAGTTTCATTAACCAGAAGCACGGCGTGTTCGGATACCAAGCTCGTTAGGCATAGGTAACAGTCGGAATTTTGAATATTTTGATCGTTTTTAGTTGTTGGGAGGTTTAAAAATACCAGAAAATTCTAAAAAAAGCCTAAATTGTTTTATATAAATAGCTACCATACCCTCCCTCATTCAGCGCTCATCCATTCCTCAATCTCTTCTACGAATTCTATTGTGCAAATTTAGATTCCTTGTGTGATAATTTGGCAAAATTCAAAAAATTTGTGCCAATTTTTTGGAACTTCGAAATCCAGCAACAAGTCGGGAAAAGAGGTACAATACTGTTTTTTTGTATATTTTTTGTATTGTTTGTTATATTAAGATGAAATTATTAATAGTGCAAGTTTCGATTTGCAGTTTTCATGATGGAAAATTACGATAGTTTTGTTATTGGTGATTACGGGATTACACCAGAGGAACTTGCATCCTTCGAGAATCTCGATGCCTGAAGCCAACCGCAAGAGCAAGTTTGAGGAATACCAACACCGTGTTTCACGACAAAGATCTATGTCCGTAACCATCGACGCAAAGAGATCCAGTCGACTCATCGTGAGGAACTCCTCTAAACTTATCGCCTTTTTTTTTTGTAACCTAGACTACCGTGACAAGGGTAGTGGTAGTAGTACCTCACCACAACTGGTACTACCGCACGGAGGAGCGGTAGTACCGCTATTAAGCTGCAAGCACCGCCAGCACTGCAGGATCTGGAAGGACCGCCTGAGCGCCCGTACTGCATGTCCCAGAGGACCGCAATAAGTCCGAGAGGAGGTCCACAAGGACCTCCCAGGAGATCCCAAGACCTCCTGGAGGTCTTGGCCCTGTGCACACCGAGCCAGTCCCAGGATCAGATTGGCTAGCTCGCACAGATCCAACATTAGTGTAATCAAATCCATACAACACGCACAAAGAGAAGGCACTAAAATATCACATATATTAACAAGGACCTTAAGGTCAAGGTTAGTACAAGGGTGCCTCTCAAGGCTAACAAAGAAAAGAGGACACAACATAGCGGAAACAAAACAACAGCAAGGTCCATTCGGCCGGCCCACAGGCTACCAAGTGGAGAACGCCCTAGCGACAAGGTCTTCAAAAGAGCTCCTCCTAAGAGCACCGTCACCGATCTCCAACCTCTGCCGTCAAAAACAAAGAGGCACAAGCCAATGAGTACTTTGAATGTACTCAAAGACGCCAGGGTAAGGTATGCAAGTAATATTATGCACGGCTTGACAATGAGAGTCAGATAGTTAGTTTGCGTAAAGCCAAGTTTGACAAGAATAACATAATAGATTGCAAAGCTCAAGTTAAAACAATAATACATAATTACTTTTGATTTTCAAAGGAGACAAGTGAGTACCCACTCACCCCAAGGCACCCACCAAACCTCTCCGAGCACCCACTCCAGAGCTCCACAAGACCACCCCGACCACTTTAGAGCTAACCATGACCCCTCCGAGCCGGCTAAGGTCTCTTCGAGGCACAAGCCATGACCTCTCACCAAAGCGCCCAGAGGAACACAGCTTTCATAAAGGAATTCTACCCCTCATTCAAATCTCCCATGCGTGTCCATAACCGAGGACGCGGCTATTCAATAGATTTACTCTGCAGAGGTGTACAAGTTTACCCACAAGAGGTAGTCGCTTGATATTACACACGTTACCTTAGACATGTGAATCAAGTAGAGACCACCACCAGGCTTTTACAAAGGTCTATCCCAACTCAGTTCTGCTCGCTAAGGTATCGCTTCCGGTGTGCTACAACATGGGCTACAACCTCCACCGGATTCGTGCCCCCTCTTGTGCCATTTCCATCAAAAACAGAACCGAATTAGGACCTCCCTAATTATTGCAATCTTGCCACTCCCATAATGGACAAGTGGTTGCACGGTATTGGCCCAGATCAATGGCTCCCAAGGTTCAGTCCTTAATTGGCTGCTCAGGCAAGGCTATCCTCATCCCAATGTGACCCTAAGCAACAACTCTGGGGGCACCCAGGTGACTCCATAGCAACAACATATAGAGCCCCCAAGTGACTCCACAGCAACAACATATGGAGCACCCACTACTCGCCTCTGGCCACTTGCCCGAGCATAAAGCAAATTTTGGGGTTTCACTCGCCAAAGACCACCCCGGTCTTGGCATAACACATTTTAGAGTGGCCTCAAGACCACAAACAACACAACTATGGCTTCAACCCTAGTTGTTTATCCGTGGCACCAACCAAAGTTCCATAATTCAATTAGTCAAGTTTATTAACAACATTGATTCATGAGGAGAACAACGTCTACTAGAGCATGGCTAAGCAAACACGATACCTATGTTGGTAAGCAAGAATGTCCAACTAACAGTACCCAAGCTAAGGTTATCAAAGGTAACATGTCAACATGTGGATTGCCAAATAAACAAGGAGGCATAAAACCAATAGGTATTTAGCTAGAACCCAAACCAGTTTCTATAAAAGTAGTTGTGCAAGTTTACCACAATCAAAGTACTTTTGCAAATGGGATCAAGATGGTCAAGGGTCCCACGACTTGCCTTCAGTGGTGAGTCACGAGTTTCAACCGGTCGCTGACCTTCCAAACTCAAAGACCAACGGAATCTACACGTTGCAAGAAAACAAAATAAATAGAACAACTCAAAAGAAACCGAAAAGGAACTAGAGAGAGCGAAAAGGAGAAGAGGTCCACTGGGAGGAGGAGGTCCAAAACCGAGGAGCCCCAGAGGAGCAAGGAGAGCTTCTCCAGAACCGAGAGAAAGAGAGGAGGAGGAGTTGAAATGAAGAACAAGGAGGCAGTGGTCACTCTGTGATGCTCTATTTAAAGGGAAAAAGAGAATAGAACCACCACCAAAAGAAGTGACCAGGTTCAAGGCATTAGTACAAAAGGTACACTGCTAGCAAGTACCAAAAGGACAGCAATATGGCTAAGGAGGTGACAAAAAGGTACAAAGGAAAGGACAGCATTTTAATGTGACTTCAACCCACATCAAATGCACTTTAGAACCTAGGCAAGGGAGCCAATCAAAGGGGGAATGGATTGGTCAAAGGGAATGGTGCAAGAAGGAGGTCCTTAAGACACCAATGAGGTCTAAGGACGGGAAGTCCTAAGACAAACAAGGAGGTCTTGAGGACAAAGGGTCCTGAAGACAACAAGGAGGTCTTGACCACAAAGGTCCAAACACAAGGAGGAGGTCTAGACCACAAAGAGGTCCGAACACAGGGGGAGGTCTGAACCTAAAGGAGGTCCAAACTGTGACGACCCACCCCGTGATGTACCGCAAGAGGTCCGGGAGGACCATTTTTTTTTTGCCGCGGGTCACCACGGAAGGATGTGGTAGCACCGCATGGAGCTTTACCGAGGAGGTTCACCAGACCTCCCAGAGGTCTTATGCGGACCTCCCGAGGTGTTGGTCCGCCATCGACCTCCCAGAGGTCTTGAGGACCTCCCGAGGTCGTGGCCGCCACCCGCCGGTGAGCACCTCCAGCACATCACCAAGAGAGGTCCCAGGACCTCCCAAAGCTAAGTCCCGTGGGACCTCCCGGTGGTCCCCGCCTGTGCATCCGAGCTAGTCCCAGTGACAATCGAGCTAGCTCGCACAAGAACACAAGCCAATACCACAACCACGAGGTCAAACAAAGATGAAGGCATAAATTAAACTTTATATAATAGGACCTTATGGTCAAGCTTGTTAACAAGAGGTCCGCCACAGAGGGCTTACAAAACCAACGAGGACTTACAATCAAGATAAGGAGCTCTAGGGCTCAAACACCAAAACACGCAGGCCATCCAACAAGCACCACAGTCGCTTCGGTGGAGGACGCCCTAGGCATCTTAGTCGTCAAGAATTCCTCCTCGAAGAGGTCTCAGACCGCTCGCACTTGGTCATCCTCATAATCTGCTTTGGACATTGTGGCTTAAGCCATGAGTACTTGGAATGTACTCAAGAAGTCACAGAGAGCAAAGATGCAATAATATTCATGCAAGGACTTACCAATGGAGAGTCAGATGGTTAGTTTGCGCAGCCAAATTTGACAATAATAGCAATAATAGATTGAAAGGCGAAGAAGGTAAAACCATAATACATAATACTTTTGATGTTTTAATAAAAGGTGGTGTGAGCACCAACTCACGCCACAACCAAAAATTGGGGAGGTCTGATCACACCAAAGGCTGTGTCCTCACCCAAAACCCACTCCAACACCCATTCCAGAGGTCCGAACCAACCCTCGACCACTACTCGAGCCAACCTTGACCCTCTCGAGCCGCCAAGGTCTCTTCGAGGCAAAGCCAAAGCATCTCGCTGAAGTGTCCAAAGGGCACAAGCTTTTGAAACATCTACCCCTTGCACCATTTCACTCGAAAGCATGTCCATGACCAAGGACTTGGCTATTCGAATAGATCTTTTACTCTACAGAGGTGTACAACTTTACCCACAATCCACGATCTCTCTAGCGGATGGGTTCCGTCCACCCTTGCTCACTTCCTAAGGTGAGCAATAGAGAGCGCTGCAAGGCCTTTACAAAGCTTTGAATCGACTAGGGTCTGCCCGCTAAGGTTTCATAATCCTCCAAAGGGTCTAGAAATCCACGTGGTTATGGGGTGCCCTCTTGCGCCAACGAATCACACGCCAACCAAAACAGCCCCAAGCCATCTCATTGCTAATTATTCAGCCTGCACCATTCCCATAAAATGATCTTGTGGTTGCACTAATTGGCCCATTAACCGACAGATACAAAGTGAAGTCCTTAATTGTGCTAAGGCAAGACTTCCACAAACCAAAGGTGTACAAGACCCACTACTCACTCCCCGCCTTCTTGCCTTAGCAAAACAATTGTATTAGCCCATGCCAAAAGACCACCCATCTGGCACACAAATTTTAACCAAGTGGTCTCACACCACACTAGACACAAACTTAGGCATCCCGCCATAGCTGCTCAACAATGGCACCAACCACACATTTCATAACTTATTAGTCAAGATTATTGGAGATGAAGCATGATACGCTCAAACCACATTTTCTAAGCGAGGCTATATAAGACCTCGGCCCCATGTTGGCAAATAATGAGAACGCCAACTAAATTATCCACCCTAAGGCTCACAAGGTGAATCATGACAACATGATGGAGACAAGGTATAAAGGAGGCATAACAGCAAGTAGGTAAGTAACTATAGCCCAAACCATTTTCTTATAAACATAGCCATGCATGATAATTTAAACCGAAATACATTTGCAAAGCTTGGTTCAAGATGATCAAAGGAGGTCTGTGGCTTGCCTTGGTCAAGCAAAGGAGAGCCTTCTGCAAAGAAGAGCCGGTCCAAGATCTCTCGAACTCGCGATCTACACGTTCAAGAAGAGAACCAAATAAGCAAAACCACACTAAGCCGAGAACAACAAAAGAACCAAAAAGGAACTCAAACCAACTCAGCCAAAAGGAAACCAAGAGGCTTAACACCGCCTCAAAGAGCTCTGAGGAGGGTCTTGCGCAAGGAAGAACCGAAAGCAGAGAGGAGGCAGGAAGGAAGAAATGAGCAAAAGATTACAAAGGCTCGCCTCCCAAAGCTATATATAGCGGAGTTGGTGGTGTGCACCACAAGGAAACCTAGAGACGTGTTGGTAATCGGGACTACTTGGCGGGGCTTGCCCAAAAAGAATTGAAATAAAGTACCTCGGATGGGATCGCATTTAATGTGACCCGACACCTATTAAATGCGCATGAGTTCTCGAGGCAAGAGCAATAATTACAAGGTGAAGAGGGCTGGCAAGTGGGGCCAATCAAAAGGGTGCACCATTGGTCAAAGAGGTGGCCCCACCGAAAAAGGTCATTCCATGAAAGACCACCGCGAGGTCTGGGCAAGAGGTCCAAGACACTCAAGGGGAGGTCCTGGACAGGAGGTCCAAGGACTCAAGAAGAGGTCTGGTCAAGAGGTCCTCAAAGCTCACAACGAGGAGGCCACGACACTCGGACCTGCACAAGGAGGTCTAAGGGTCAAGATTTCAAGGGAGGACCTCAACGGTCCGAGATCAAAAGGGCGCAGGGAGGTCCTGACCAACAGGAATATTCAAGGTTAGGAGGGTGGTCTTTACAATAGACCAGCAAGGGCCGAGGAGGAGGTCTTGGACCTAAGGAGGTCGGAACCTTTGGATCCCACTAAAGGAGAACACAGACGGCTAAGATCTCGGAGAGGAGGTCCTAAAGGCCGATCCTAACAAGGGAGGTCCGAGCGGCTAGATCTCAACAAGGGGAGGTCTGAGCGGCTAGATCTCAACAAGGGGAGGTCTGAGCGGCTAGATCTCAACAAGGGGAGGTCTGAGCGGCTAGGTCTGAGCCAGTGGTGAGTCCGAACACAGGGAGGTCTAGACCTAAAGAGGTCCGGGCCTTCCGATCCAAACAAAGAGGAGGTCTGGATCGTTAGATCAAACACCGGAGAGGTCTGGACCCTTGGATCAAACAGAGGAGGGATCTGGATGGTTAAGATCTCAAAAGGGGAGGTCCTAACGGTCAGATCTAACAAGGGGAGGTCTGAGCGACTAAGATCTCCAAAGGGGAGGTCCTAACGGCCAGATCTGAACAAGGGGAGGCCTGAGCGGTTAAGATCTCCAAATGGGAGGTCCTAACGGCCAGATCTCCACAAGGGGGAGGTCTGAGCGGCTAAGATCTCCAAAGGGGAGGTCCTAACGGCCAGATCTGAACAAGGAGAGATCTGAGCGGTTAAGATCTCCAGAGAGGAGGTCCTAACGGCCAGATCTCAACAAGGGGGAGGTCTGAGCGGCTAAGATCTCCAAGGAGGAGGTCCTAACGGCCAGATCTAACAAGGGGGGAGGTCTGAGCGGTTAAGATCTCAAGGGAGGAGGTCCTAACGGCCAGATCTAACAAGGGGGAGGTCTGAGAGGACACAGGGGGATCAAAAGAGCTCCTTATGGACACAAGGAGATCCATAAGGGCACGGGGAGGTCCAAAACAGAGAAGGTGGTCTAGATCCAAGGAGATCTAGACAGAGAAGAAGGTTTAGCCCAAAGGGAGGTCTAAACAGAAAGAGATGCAAGCCAACAAAGGAAAGGTCCGGACTAAGGGAAGTCCAAACAAAAGATACAAGGAAAGGTCCAAAGGTCAAAGAGGTTTGAAACACAAACCTGAGCTGGTCTAAACTCAAAAGAGAGGACTTAGACCAACAAAGGGGTCCGAGCAAGAGAAGGTCTGGAGGAGGACAAAACATATCCCAACAGAAAACACTAGAGGAGGTCCAGGGGGCAAGGGAGGACCAGAGAGGAAAGAAAAACACTGGGCCGAGGCCAAGCACAAGGCAAACAAAGACAAAGAAAGAACTCCAACACAGCTCAAAAGGACAACAGCTGATTTTAGTTAAAGTTTGATTTTAGTCAATTAAAGCTCTTTTGAAAACTCAAGTTAAGCTTTGAACTCTCAACAAATCCAAATGGTTATTTTTATTTTGAAAACTACAGGAACTCAGGACAAACGGGACATTACAACTACATTGGGAGTCTGAGATGATTTTGATAAGACAACCAAGGAAGACGCACAAGGAGTTTAGGTAAGATATGTTGTTTGTAAAATTTGTAAATATAAATTGTCTGCAAAGTCTTCAGGTGGAACAAGACACTTTCTTAGACATGCTATAAGATGTAAAGAAAGACAAGGATTAGCGATGAGGTAGACATAGCTTTAGTACAACCCCCGATAGTACAAGATTAAGTCGGGACTACACTGATCTGAGGTAGCTCGTCAATCTCTTTGTCGTTTAAGTGTTTGAGAGGATTTACCTTTAAACTTCGGGAGTCTAAATCTTTTGAAAATTACATAAGGATCAAGATAGTCATAGATTTTCTACCGCTTTCTAGACAAACGACAACTAGAGATCTAGTTAAATGCTATAATGAATGCTATGATAAATTAAAAAACTATTTAGTATATTAAAAGAACTATTTAGTACATGTACATTTTTGTGGCTTTGACCTCGGACATATGGAGAGGTCGGGCTAGGGATGATTACCTTAGTGTAGTTGCTCGTTATGTTAATGACAACCGGGAAATAGAAAAAAGAATTATAGGGTTATGTCGACGATCGATTCGCCAATCTTACGAAATAAATAGCGGAAAATAACAAAGAGTTCTTGGGAGAGAATGAGATTGCTCTTTATTGCTCTGAACTGGATCATTTATAGGGGGTGCCCTTGACAAGGCAGTGGACTAATCCTAATCGCACTGAGTGTGTTGCTTGCTACGCTATTGTCTCATGTTGAATCAGACTTGAAACATGAATCTATTGCCGATTGTGATGCTTCAATCCCATGCTTTTGTTCCTCTGTGCTCCATATTTAAATAACTATCGAAGGGGCGGCAGTTATTCTAGGAGAGGACGTCTGTTGGAAGAGTCGCATCTGGTCAGAGGGGCAGTTCCAGTTAGTGAAATAGCAACTGATCGTCGTTTAGTGTCTATGAGACACTAAGCCGTATAGTAGTTGTTGTCAGTGTCTTAGGGCCATGAAACATCGCATGGTATGGAACAAATATGACATGTGTTCTATTCATCACACGGTAAGAAATATATTTGGAGTTAGACCTAGTCCAACCAGAGTACCTATAATGTAACCTCTGAAATCCTCACACCCACGGGGGTCATTAGCCTTAGTGGTTACGACCATGAAGACATACGATCTTTTATTATGTATTAAAGTAATACATAGAGATTTTAATTCTCGTTAGTTAGCCCCCGAACTTTAAATGAATTGGTTGTGTAAACCTTCCCCCAATAAAAATCGTATCGGGCAGACCCTTATTTAATGTTATGACAAATGAGGTGGTCTGTATTCACTTTAAAGTTGAGAAACTGTCTGGGAAACCGGAGAGTCTTGTGTCCGTTGGACTTTAAAAAGGTATGTGTTCGTTGGACTTTGGGTAACTCTCTGATGCAGTTAAAGAAACATGGCTATAAAATCAACTCAGTCTTGTTTCAAGAGTTTTATGCTCTCATATTTACCTTGAATTATTTTCATCTTCGCTAAAACCTCCTTCGACCTCCTCTTACCTTCTCGCCAAAAACCTTTTCCCGACCTCCTCTCGCTTAAGATCCAACTATGTTGGACTTCGATTACCAAATAGTTGGTTTGGATTTGAGCGAGAAGAAGCTTGAGGCTTTGGAGAAGATCGGGATGCTTCCTGATAAGAATATGATTAAGTGGAGGTCGGTAGGGAGACATTACTGAAAGGTAAAAGAAGGAAATCCCATTTTTCTTGCCTATGTTGAGTCGCGGCCTGATTTTTGACACAAGTTTCTCTCCCAAGTTCTTGAGTACTATAATGTCAAGTTAGTGAACCTAGCCCCCAACTCAATCACCAACCTCAGCATCTTCATCTACCTCTGTGAGGCGTACCTGAGGATCCGACCAAATCTGAAGGTCTTTAGGTACTTCTATAAGATGGCAAGGTTAGGGAAGTCAGTGGCTGGACCTAAGGAATGCTCACTGCGCCTTCATGATGGGAAGGCTGACGAGTACATCCGAATGCACTCAAAGTCTTCATGGTCGTCATGGAAGAAGAGCTGGTTCTACATGACAGTCACGAAGGATGACAACCTTTACTTCACCGGCAAATTGGCGAGTGAGAACCCCAACTGGTGATCGACCGTGAAGGAGGGAAGGGTCGGAAGATGTATTGAGGCAATCCAAGACCTCAGCGCCAAGGGCGTAACTGCCTGACACGTGGTTTGGGACTTTTCCATGCCCCAGATTAGTCCTTTGAGGCTCCGATCACTTTCCTTCTCTCAGATCGTTGGTCGTGACGAGGCGACCAAAGATTTCAGGAAGGTAAGTCCTAAAATCCCGACCAAAGATAGTTTATTTTAGCTGTCTATTTCTTAACCTTGAAATCTCTTTATTTTTTGAAGCACTTTCCCCTGATGAGATCAGAGAGCGGATCAAAATAATCTGCGCCGAGAAGCCTGATGTTAAGGCTGCTTTTTCCAATATTTTAGCTGTTGTCTCTGCAGAGGAGAGAATAGCAAGACTTGAGGTACATAACAACTCTTCCTTCATCATTTATATACTCTCCTATCGGTATTTAACTCTGTTCTAATAGCAGGTGGTCGGGTTGAGGATAAAAGAGTCAGATGGTGGCTCTAATCCCTCTGTCGCTCCAACCGACTCTTGCTCAGAGACCATGCAAGAGGATGGTCTCCCAGAGGTAAAAAGAGCATCGAAGTGGAGTATATATTAGAGATAGTAAATTTCATCACTTAATTGAATTTAACTCATAATTCAGGTGGAAAAGGAGAACCCGCAGCCTGAAGCTGCGAAGGTCGCAGGCCCCAGAGTGGCCGCTTACGACCAGACAGTTGCTTCCAACGCAACTGTTCCGGAGGTCAACGAGGACACCATCTCCGACCAGATGGTCAGGGACCTCGACCAACTAGTCGAGGATATTTCTTCGGACCTTCTGCTGAATGATGTGGGGGTTTAACCAGCCCTGCCAGTTGAGAACCGGTAAAATTGGTTGAAAAGAAAAGGAAAGTAAGCGCCATGGTTTTTGCTCTGGCGCGTTTCAAGATCAAGACTAAGAACACAACCAAGTATGGATACATGAAAGAAACTTATGAAAAATACATACCTTTTGTGTCTCTGGTATTCTAAAACCTTGATTTTCCTTTCTTCTATTTTTATAGATCCTTCGGTATTCCGGTCGCCTTCGACCAGAGCACACCTCAGGAAAAAATTCCCGAGGAAAAGGAGGTCGAGCCAGCCCTTGAGCCGGTGGCATCGCCAGCGCTTGCTTAGGAATCTGTGGCGGCTCTAACCCCGCCTATGGAGGTGGAGGTTCCTGAGGAGTCTCAACAGGTTCTGACCACTGCTAGGAAGTCTCATCTTCCTAGCAACTTCCCTTATTGCCCTCGGTTTATCGATGACAAAGAACTCGATGAGGCTTGGGGGAGGACATTGGACCGAATCATTATTCTAGGTGATGCGATATCTTTCTTAAATAATTCAAACTAATGAATAACAACATATAAGAACTTCTGCAGGGCGATGGATTTACGTCCAAGAAAATTTGGTTTGGCCATGTCGGTAAGATGGAACTCTACTTACTTGATGCTTAAGAGCGTTTTACCATACACGAAATTTTTTTCTATTTTTATTCAAGCACACTTTCATAGCACTGACGGTAGTGTACTATTGACTGAGCAGCATTGGTTTGTTGCTGAGAATATACTTTAGTTTTTGAAGCTTTTTTGTGACTCCATTATTGCCTTATCTACTGTGCATTATCCCACATATCCTATTATTATGCATAGTATTCTACTAATTGCTAGTCACTTGAAGGCATATGAAAAAAATAGTCTTACGAGAGGCTATCGTTACTGTAACACCCTGGCTATGCGGAAGCCACGATGTTACCTAAGAGACTAACATACAACAGTAATACGGATTAATTTCAACCATTTTTCATACAATAATATTTTAACCAAATAGAACTAAGACATTTCTCTAAAATCCGGCAGAACTTCCTTTGTATAGATGGCTTTACTGGAGGTTCGAACAGTTTAATATAGCATCATTCAACAATCAAATCATCCAATTTAACGAATCATCAAAGGACATCCGGGATAAGCTAAACAACTATATCCTAATCAAACGGGCATCCATAATCTTCTAATCAACCCTATTACAAACTATTGAGACTCTACTGAACCAATTAATTTCAACAACTCAATAAACCATCAACCAAACATTCTAATCCATCAACGAGAATTAAATGAACTTAATCAACAAATGAATAAGAACAAAAATGGATCATCAATGACCACAGTTAAAACAACCACCACGAAGGATGGTCACAAACTGAGTCTAGAGCAATTATGAAGAATAGGACTTGTGGCTAGATGGACTATGTTATTCATTGTGGTTAGTGATTATGTGACGTGCACCAAATCTACCCCTTCCCATGCATGCCGCTGCCTCGAGAGGTACCTAGCAAGCACAACACAGCAAGTGTGAGTCCATGACTCAGCAAAGTGCAATAGCAAATCAAACATAGCATCAAAAGTAGTTAAAGGATATAAACGACCCCATCATGAATCACAGCGTTATATACCACAAATCCATCTCTTATGATAGCATCATAAGCAGTTAAAGAGAACAAACAATTCCATCATGAACACAACATTATATGCTAAACAAACAAATCCACATCTTTTGCAGAAATGCAATGAACATGTTATGAATGCATCTCTTCACTTCTTAGCAATTACCGGTAATGCCGAGTAGGGTATCCGTTGATACCTACTCAAAGCCTGTGCCCTCTAGGCACAGGGAACAAAAGCCCACACTCAAGTCATGTAACAGTTCTCATTGACCTCACCGGATTAGTTACATGACTTTCCACGGGTGTGGGGAACAAGCCCATCCAATGCATGATGGGGACCTAACGCCCATCCAACGCCTGACGGGGACCTCAAGGAAACAACCCCTTGACTACTACATAGTTCAAGGTTCAGAAATGAATGACATGATGCAAAGTTTAAAGCACGATACCAACTCATCATTGTCATCATTAACAAGGTAGTCTCATTGCTCACCTTGGCCCATCAATATTTCCATCAATCATGAAACCATTACCATGTAAACATCATCATTTAAACATTGACATGTAAGCATTCTCATGTATCCACCACCATGTAAACGTCATCACGAAGCATTAGCATGCGTCGTCATGTAAACATTTCCATACAAGCTTCATCACATAAGCATCATCATAAAAACATCATCATTAAACTATAGCACTCATGCTCATCAACATTACTAAGCAGCATTTATCAACAATCAACTATGGCATTCATCAAGTAAAAAGTATAAAAACTCATTAATACTATTTGCACTTGCCTCAATCGTGAGACGGAAGATAACGATGGAAGGCTCTAGCCTCGGGATTCACCACCTCTAGCACCACACTGCCAAACTGTACGAATTCTGTGTTGGTGCGAGCAGGAAACATTTCATGATGCTCAGATTTAGGACCAATATCCCTAAGCTTCAAATCATTGAGATATAAAACATTCCTATAAGTAGATGATATAACTTACATATCAAGATGATATAACTTACATATCAATCACCATTCATAAAGAGTACAGCATGTGAACAACTGTGTTAGTTGAGTAACCCAGACACAAGTTGCAGCGACCACTGCCCATCGAACCCCAAAATAGGACATGCTAACAACAAAAGGCCAATTATAGCACCGAACACCAAATCACCGCATTATCTGGCTAACAATGTAAATCTACTGACGGAATGGAACACTTGGCCTGGCAAACCCAATGCTAGCCACGAGCAGACCATATCAAAGCATGTTCAAGTTTATCTAGGATAATTGGATGCAAGCAATCAGCAGGAATCACGATAGTAGCCAATTACAGGAAAAACCTCAACCCACACCATGTTATACCCATCCGAGCACCTAACCTGAACACCCGCCCAAGCTCAGATGTAGTAGACCTCCCACCATTAGCCCTCACACAGATATGCTTGGTCATTTCAGTAACAAGTGAAAGGTGACCAAGAGCATCCTCGTCTATACCACCCATCTGATTATATATAAACATACTCGAAAGTAGGACTGCAAGGGAGAATACCTGAATGCTGTAAGTGCTCGTCTGATCATAGGCATCAATGCCCTCACTGTCAGGTAGCAAATGACTATACTCACTTCCATCAAGTGCAGTTCTTTTTATTGGGGCACTCCACATCCAAAGGCCCTTGGTGCAGGGCTGAGACCATTGCCTCTGTGAGGGGCTCCTCCGCCGCGCCGACGTAGACGACAAGGGACATGAGCACCTACCGCTTCCTCTCCTTGTTCGGCGAGTCCATGCCCCGCTCGGCGGACAAGTCGAACACCACACAAGAGCGTTAAACTGGAGGAACACGCCCTCCTCCTGGTCTCCCCTCTGCTCTGGCGGCGACGCCATGGGTAGCCCCGGTATGACGCCAGCTACCTACTCGCCTCACCTGGTTGGCGTCGTATGACGGCGGGAACTTCCCAAAGAATGTCCTTGCCTCCCCACTGGATTTCGGCGATGGAAGCTTGCCAAGAAATTGCTTCCACAAGGCAAATGGCAAAGAACACACCCAAACAAGAAATGGAGCAATAAGCAATTATTGCACTGACAAAGAACACCTGGGTCGCAAGAAGAAAACCGTCAATAGCTCGGGATGGCAGTGCTAGATCCCGCAATGGCTGGGTGGGCTCAGATTCGACGGCCATTGAGGGGGAGTGGAGGTGGGGAGGACCAGGAGTGGCGGCGGCCAAGTGCTGGAAGCTGTGGCGGCTTGAGCAAGGAGGGTGGCTGCTTGGGGAAAAAGGGAATTAGGTCTAGGGTTTTCTTTGGCCAGCTCCCCCCTACCCAACATAAAGCCAAGCTCCTCCACATGGGCTGTGGGCCAGGGCCCACTAATCTCCTCAATCCTCCAAAATTCTAAAATTCTTCACTACTAATTTATTTATTTTCCTTTTAATTCTTTTGGTCACCCAATTTCTTAAACAGGTATCACAGTTACTCAAAAAATACTTGAAATATTAGAGAGAAATCTCATTCATATATGCATTTGCATTTTTTAGATCCTAGAGATAAAATTCAAGGATTTGCTAATGTTTTTGAGCTTCTCTCGGTGATGCTATCGGCCTAGACTATTCGAACTATTTTGCGATATTCGTGCTAAATTTTTGAGATTTTTCAAAGGTACGAACATAAATTTCGTGGAGTTCGCAGTAGCGACCTCCAAAGAGCACCCACCACAATCAACAAGACAAATATGTGAGACAAGATCTGGGTGCGCAGTTCTTCCTCCGTGTCCGTAAGTTCATATTCTATACCATCTCAAGCAAGACCAATCTCCTACCCAAGGAGTGGGGAACTATCCGCCTATTTGAACATCGATACGGTGGATTTCAATGCAGATGGATTCGAAATTTTACAATGGTGGCATAACCATAAGATAACATATCATGCGCTATCCATATTAGCACGTGATGTGTTAATTGTTCCTATCTCCACGATTTCCTCCGAGACTGCTTCCAGTCTTTTTGAAATAATATTGGAGGAGAGAAGAACACGTCTTACTAGTGAGATAGTGTAGATATTTCTAATCGTGAAGGAATGAGAAGAAGCTGATGCACGGACACATCAATTTGTAGATAATCTAGAGTTGGCAGATGTGTTCGAAAATCTGTACTTAGACAACGACACTTAGAACATGGATGCATGCAGAGTTATAGGTCGTACTATTTTTCCTTTGCTAAGGTTTTCACATGTTGAGTTTTTTACTTGGCAAAAGTTTTAACGAGGCAACCATGTAAACATTAATAAAACTCCTTATCACATTTTAAATATATTTATCTCTTTTCCCCATAATAGAACTCATTTTTACATTTTTAACCCTTAATTTTGAATTCTATACATTTTTTTTGGATTTTATGCAGTTTTAAAAATTTCGGGCCGAGATGGGCTGCATGAGCCAACCCCGACCCGTCGAGCTGAGCCTGCCGAGGCCGGCCTAAGAGACCGACGTGCCCACGGGCCAATCGTGACCGGGCAGCCCAATCGTGACCACCGCTGGCAGCTAGCTCGCAGGATTTCCCTACACTCGCATCCACACATCCACGCTGCACTCCAAGCTCACCACCGCCACCAACCTCTGCTCTGCTCGACGTACATATGATATCTCCCGCCCCGTCCCGCCCCGCCCCACAACTCTCCGATTCATCATCGCACCGCAGCATGGTATCCGAGGTGTGGCTCTCGCCGCCGTCCCGCCTCCCCTCCCTCGCCCCTCCGGCCCGCTCCTCCAAGCACACCACCACTGCCTTCTCCAGCACTCCTCCATCCCTGCCCGTGCTCACCGTCTCCACCACGCGCCGTGCGCTTCTCCTCTGCCGCCCCCGCGCCATCGATCAGCAAGGTCCGCATCCCCTCCCCTATGCACTGCAGTACTGCACTGCACGCATGCCACCTGTTCAGTTTAATTACCCACCCACCAGCTTTGGTTATAAGTTGCCTGGATTTGGCGCATCGATCGCATGCAGGCCAGGTTCAACAAGATCAAGATGATATGGTTGACAACAACGTCCTCCCCTACTGCAACATCAGCAAGAAAGAGAAGAAGACACTTGGAGAGATGGAGTAGGAGTTTCTGCAAGCCTTGCAGGTAAGTATTACCTACTACTTATATACTATATTACTATAAACTAGCTACTTCTTTAATCGCTTATATATTCGATCTGTTGCTCTTCCTGAGCACATCTTGACTTGACACACTGCATGTTGCTATATTAACTCTTTGCTTCAATCAATATATCAGTCCTTCTACTACGACCAGAAGGCCATCATGTCCAACGAGGAGTTTGACAACCTCAAGGAGGAGCTCATGTGGGAAGGAAGCAGTGTCGTCATGCTAAGTACGTCTGTTTGCGAGATCACCCAAGCAAAAAACAAAAACAAAACGCTAACTATTGTTTGATTCAAATCCCCATATTTTTTGTTGTTGGTGGTGGTGTTTTCAGGCCCTGATGAACAAAAGCTGTTGGAAGCATCAATGGCCTACGCGTCCGGGAATCCCATCATGTCTGATGCTGAGTTTGACGAGTTGAAACTCAGACTAAAGGTTGGGCCCTGCTTCCATGCTATTCTGATTTCTGAATAACACAAATCACATGTTACAGATAATGCAGTTAAAAGCTTGAAGCTACACACACTGTACTCGTAAATAACATACATTTTGTGATGGCCATTTTTTTAATTGAGTTTTCTTTGCTTACCTTTGCTAGGAAGATGGAAGTGACATTGTGACGGAAGGTCCCAGGTGCAGTCTACGGAGTCGAAAGGTAAATACTGATACATCAAAGATACATAAATATCATTCTACTGTCAGCATTAGTTTAATTACACTAATTCGAGTTCTTTCGGTTTGTTTGGATGGCTATGCAACTCATTGACATATGCGATTTTTATTTGTTTATCTATTTATTTTTCTCTTAATCATTCTATGTTTTGACAACTAAGGCACTTTGACTAATTAATGATAACTCTTTAGTTTCGATGGGAAAAATGAAATGCATCTAGTAGTACTATGACTATAAAAATAAATGCATATCTGTTTTGGTTTTCCTACCTGCTTTAAGGTTGTTGCTGAGTTAAACGTCTCATTGGATTTTTAGAGTATTTCCTCTCTCCTCTGTATTAAACCAGGAATACCAAGGATGGTGAGGTGTGCCTCTCTTGGTCTCTTACTAATAAAGTGGTTGCAACTTGGAATTATTTCTGTGACCATTCTTATCCTCATGGAAGAGGAAGAATAAAAGTGAAGGCGCGCACAATTTCTTTTAGAAAGTCTACACTACCAGATTATATCTTATGCATGCTTTTCACCAATTCAATTTATAAAAATGACGCCAATAAGATAGCCTCTCTTGACAAAATATATGAACAAAGCCACCTTCCATGTAACAAGCTGTGAAAACAAGGAACAATGATGCTACACTTTTTCACCATTTTGATAATTCATAATTGGTGAAAAAAACTGCCACTTTGTGGAAGTATTCTGACCGTGTATGCTACATGGCACAGGTGTACGGTGACTTGTCCGTTGACTACTTAAAGATGTTTCTGCTAAATGTTCCAGCAACTACTGTTGCTCTAGGACTGTGAGTTCATTCTCACTCTTGGACCCTTAGTATACTTAAATTTTTTACTGTTAGTATACTTTTTAGTTTACTGTTCAAGTTGTATTTAAACTGATTGTAATGATGCCTTATTTTATTTTGTCAAGCATAGTTAGTTATGTTTGTCAACTCGTTTTTATGAATATCTAACATTGATTTCTTTCACATTTAGGTTCTTCTTCATTGATGAGTTGACTGGCTTTGAGATCAATGTGTTCCATGTCAGTATTTATCAATTTACGTGCCTTATTTGATATCCAATCCTGCACTGACCAGTGACCAGATATGGTGATACATAGTTCGGTGTCAGTGCTCATTGTTTTTCTTTTCCTAAAGCCGAATTAGTAAGTTCATAAAATGTTAAAAGCAGATGTGTGACCTGCTGTTTGCTGATCATTTTCTTAAAACTAAATCTGCACCACAAAGTTTAGAAAATTTTAAATGCCACTATTCCTGTAGTGTGGCATGCTAAATAATGAAATATAACTTTGTTTCTACGTTTGCTTTCTTGCTGTTAATTCTGTGATTTTGCCAAGTTTAGATATGGATGGTCTTCTAGCAAAATCATTCTGAAGAACGACCTGAACATGATTAGAAGCATTATAAGGACTAAGATTTGTGTACTAATTGTAGCATCATGGCAACTAGGAAAAATATGCTGCCTTTTATATGGTTTCCCATCATATGCATGCTTACAACATCACCTGTGGTCCTTTTCCTTTCCTCCAATCTACTCTTTGACATTTTATTTAATTAACTTTCCATTCTTCCTGAACGATGCAGCTGCCAGAGCCTTTCGGTTTCATTTTCACATGGTTTGCTGCTTTGCCTCTAATATTGTTCATAGCACAGTCTGTAACTAATGCCATAGTGAAGGACTTTTTAATCCTGAAGGTATTTTTCCTTTTCCCTATCTATCATACATTATGGCATATTCAAGTGAAGAGCAAGCTGATGTTGAATTTTATGGGCATCTAGGGGCCATGTCTGAACTGTGGTACTGAAAATCTTTCCTTCTTTGGGACTATACTTTCAGTCTCTAGTGGCGGTACAACAAACAAAGTGAAATGTGCAAAGTATGTTCATTTATCATGGTTAATTGCTATCTAGATTCGAGTTCTAGACTACTGAGATGCTTATTTCTAATGGTTATCTCTGTAACGTTCTTTTTGCAGCTGTAGTACCCAGATGGTATATGACTCAAAATCTCGGCTGACCACACTTCCAGAACCATCAGAAGGATAAGGGAAGGTACGAGTGGCTGCCTGTACCAGTCTTCGATAGCATATCTAGTAGGTCCAGTAGCTGACAAATGAGTGAGATTTTACCCACTTGCTATCTGCTTTGCAAATTGGGTTTTGCAAAGTTAATAATAATTCGTGTATGCATATCGGTTGATAAAATTGTAGATAATACGAAGAATGTGAAATGTACAACATATCGTATCGGTGGCAGATCTGGGTAAGAAACAGAGTTGTGTGCAGCTTTGGCAAAAGGTGGGACTGCTAACGATGCATGCCGCTTTTTCACTGCTACTAGGTAGGAAGAAAGAGCTGCAGCGTTGGCCATCGATCTGTCTGTCTGTACGTGGAGCAGGACGGGCGTGAGCAAAATGAAGTGCGAAACCTGCAACGACAGTCCACTACTAAATACTACATAGTATGTGTTTTTCTGTAGATATTTGCAACTGGGGCAGGCTGATTGGTACGGACGCATTGCAGAGTGTATAGGGAACCTAGATATAGCCGCCGCTGTTCAGTGACTCCTAATTAACAGACTGATGATGCTACATGGAGTATGTACGTGCCGTGCCTGTGACCATCCGAACTTGGAATTACTTGTTCATGCACCCGGAAGGGGCCATGAAACTGGCTACGTTGGAGTATGTGTGTATATGTAGCGAGGCACCTAGCTAGCAGCAGAATCTAATTCTGGTAGGCAGACAGCCAAACAGGCATGCCTGTTTCGGGCCTTTATCAATACGATGTCGGTCATCCAACACACCCTCTATTATTATTATTATTATTATTATTATTATTGGACAGAGAGAGAAAGGGAGGGAGAGCAGGCTGGCCTAGCTAATTGGGCCTGAGTTCGGCTTAATTCTTACATGGATCGAAGGCCCACTTATGCTCGCATGGATCAAGTAAGTTCAAAATTAAGGAGACTCCATCCAACTGGAAGGAACAGGGGCGGAGCCAGCGGTGAAGAAAAGCCCGGACAACCTCGTGAAGCTGCCGGATCAGCCTGGTTCTTAAACCCAACAGAGAAACCAAGGCGACGGCCGTTTTCTAGCCCAAACTACTCGCAGCTAGCTCAAAACCGGACACAGCAGCTGCTTGCTGTCTCGGCAAGTAGCAAGCAGTTTACCAAGTAGTGGCCTCTCTTCCTCTTTCTCTCTCCATATGCTGAGGTTGGTGTCCGGCTCGACCTCCTCGAGGGGCATCGCCGCCGTGGTTGGCGTCGGCCCCAGGCTCGGCTCGGCGGTGGCCCGCAAGTTCGCCTCCGAGAGCTATACTGTTGCCATCCTCTTCCACGACCTCGGCACGCACTCTATTTCTCTCGCTCGATCTCCCCCCTCTCGATCGCCGCCGACCTTTCGATCCATTCTTTATCCCGCCGTTCTTGCATGACGATCGATCTTGTCCAGCGGCGGAGCCAAAGCCCGGGCAAGTGCCCGCCCTGGAGGGCCCTTGCTCCGCCGCTGGGAAGGAATATGTTTAGCCGTACGTACGTTGCCCTCGGGAATCAGACAATTCGCTGAAGGAGCTAGCAATAACACGGCGTACGTACCTCGCTAAACACTGCTTTCTGTTCTCTTTGAGAGCAAAACTTATCATACCGTTTCGCTACCGGTCGATATGTATAATTTTGTTACATAAAACGGTATAGAATGACCATGCTGACAACGATCTAATAACCCTTAATTAATTAAATTATTTATCTGTAATATTATATATAATAATGTCTCTTATACAACCTTTAAAGTACCACTCAATATTAACAATGAGGGGATCATACAAACCTAGTGGTCATAAGTTTTTCTACAACTACATATATGATCGTAAGTTCTTCTACGACCATATATTGATCATAAGTCTTAACTACTACAATCACCTCGAGGTGTTGTAAGTCTTACTACGACACCACTCTATCAACCGTAAGTCTTACTACGATCACATCATGGTCGTAAGTCCGATCAGTCATCTACGACCACCCTATGGTCAATAAAGTTTACAGATATATGGGTCCAATCGACTACGGACATTTATACGCTGTGTTTAATACACAAAGTAATTAATATGTGTTGTTATTCCTAAAGATAATTGTACGTATTAAACCTCTGTCTCTGACATAACCGCAAGACGACGTGTGGGATATGTCTATGACAATAACTGCTCTTAAACGTCGTATTGCATCAAACGATAAGGCGTATCTCGACGTGGACAACTACCACCCTCTTTATGCGCTATATAAGAAGTAAAGTAAGTGGACAGAGAAAACAAGCAACGGGGAACACATGAGTCATTAGCTAATTGGGCCTGAATTCGGCTTAATTCTTACATGGATTGAAGGCCCACTTACACTCGCATGGATCAAGTAAGTTCCAAATTAAGGAGACTCCATCCAACTAGAAGGGATACGTTTGGCCCTACGTACGTTGCCCTCGGGAATCAGACAATTCGTTGAGGAGCTAGCACCTAGCAATAGCAAGGCGTACGTACCTCGCTAAACACTGCTTTCTGTTCTCTTTGAGAGAGCAAACTTATCAATACTATCGACCGGTATGTACCATTTTGTTATATAAAATGATCTACTGATGAGAATTTAATAATTTTTAATTAATTAAGTTATTTATCTGTAGTATTATAGATAATAATATCTCTTATACAACCTTTAAAGGTACAATGAGGAAGATCATACAAACCTAGTGGTCATAAGCTTTTCTACGATTAGATTATTTATGACCACCCTATGATCGATAAAGATTACAGACATATGACCATTGTACATGCCCTAAATAGCCCTCAGACTATAAAAATTTGTCTAATAAATAACTCAGTGGCGTGGTTTTAAAGGTGGTTTTGCTATTTTGGCGGTGATTTTGCTCCTATGCCGATGACTTGGCTGACGATCATTGCCACGTACGTTGAGTTACAAGATTTATTTCTTTTTTTCATCTCGTCACTAACCAGCACGTTCGATCGAGTCCTGCTAATTACATCTTGGGTGTATATATTTGTGTGGCCTCTCGGAAACTAAGCTTTAAAAATGAGTATGCTAACCAACTATATCCTTAATTCGCACCAAGAAAAAGAGAGACTAATTAATTAGATGAGGTTAATCCTAGCTAGCCAGTTCTATAGTACATGTACAGTGATATAGACAACTATTATCTATAGTATCTCTCTATGTCATCTATAAACAACACTAAAGACAACTTCTACAATGAACTGTCTTTTTACATGTCTTTATAGATAGATTCTTCATGTACAATGTATCTTGTTTCTCGTGTTACAGTCGATTATTGCATGAGAGAACCTATTTCTCTATGTTCTTCCTTTCTTATCCACGTCATCTCGTGTTCTATGTGTCAAAATTTACAGACAGGTAACGTCATACTATTATACATGCTTTTATACGTGGTTAAGTTAGTGAGTGAATACGCGTACTTATCGTGGTTAAGTTAGTGGTTCCTTTATTTTGTTACTTGTAATTAGTCGCGCGGTCGCTATATATGTTATGGCCGGGCAGATGGATTAGGATTTGCTTTGCTACTTGCTAGAGAACAAAATCATGTGATCGGTCCTGCGAATGTGGTGCAACGTGCATGCACGCAGTCTTCAAAAGGCCAACATCTTTATTAATTATACTATATACTCCATATATCATGCATGCATGCACTGCTTACACTGGCTAGTTAGCATATTAGTGTCATGCATCGAATAATTCAAACTAGGGAAGTGCTACACATCGTTAGACTGTTTGTTGGGAGGGGGGATCAGTCAAATTCCTCACGGTTCGATTTCCGCCAAGATTCGTGCTCCGGCCCACCTAAATCTCTGTCTTCGGCAAAGATCCGACGATGCTCTGTGTCCCCGTCAAAGATCCGGCAAGTTAGGGTTCAGGTTCACCGAAATCCCTGACTAGAGAGGATAGAGGGGGTGGCGGACTCGCGGTGGACAGCGGTGGCGCCGCAATAGCCGTCAGAGATGAGGAAGACGGGTGGGGTGGGAGAGATGGAGGTGACTAATAAACTCACACATATTTTATTACGAAAATTTAAAAACGACTAAATTACTTACTCCTAAATAAGTACAACTAATTAACTACGAATCTTTAACTATGAGTAATTAACTAACTAGATAGTTAATTAATAAAATATGTGCGAGAAAAAATTACCTACTAATATGGCTGCTAATGACGGTTTTAAACAATGCTTAATCGTCTGCGAAAACGAAATCGACAGAACGAGAGAGAATGAGAAAGCGAGCGAGCGAGCATGATAGTTTGCGAACCGTCTCGCCGTCGCCTCGGAATTTATAGCTGCGACGGGAGGAATCGGATTCCCTCCCGCTCGCGAGGCTTGCATGCATGCATGCAAAGACATGGATGGCGACAGGGAATAAAGGGGGAATAAAGGGCGAAAGTGATGGATGGTGATGGGGAATAAATCGGGGGCGGTGAAGGTGTCTGTGGTAGGGAGGACCGGCGTGGCGCTTCCGGGCGAGGAGGGACCGCCAGAGCTGGCTGGCCGGGTGACACGCGGCTAGTCCACGCGCTGGCCGTGCAGAGGAGGCTTCCCGGGCGACACTTGTGCGGACGTAGCTTCTCTGGGCGACACTCGTGTGGTCCGGACGGTGGGCGTGCATAGGCGGCGTTCTCTGGGCGGTGGGCATGCGGAGGCAACACGTGTCGACACACCCCTTGTCTGGGCTATGGGTGTGCGGCCGAGATTGATGCCGGTCATGGGAAACACAAAAATGCACATATGGCAGTATGAGGCACGTCCAGGCTGCCATTTTTTTGGCAATACCACATGAGGAGAGCACATTTGCTAATACAACCAGAATGAAGCCATTTAGGCCAAAAACTCACACATATCTATATGTATATATACACACGGTAGCTCAGCGTATACTAGCTCCATATGAATAGCTGTAATGGCAGGAATGGAATTAATTAAGAGGAGGCTGCAGCCGTCTAAATAGCCTCGGACTATAAAAAATTGTTAATAAATAACTCACTAGCGTGGTTTTAAAGGTGGCTTTGCCATTTTGGCGGTGACTTTGCTAACATGCCGATGACTTAGTTGACAATCATTGCCATTTATCAACTAACTCATTCGCCATGATGGTAAAACCATTATGGCATTGCCAAATTATCAACCACGTCATTTAGACACACCAGTGGTAAAATAGATTTATTTCTTTTTTTCGTCTCGTCACTAACCAGCACGTTCGATCGAGTCCTGCTAATTACATCTTGGGTGTATATATTTGTGTGGCCTCTCGGAAACTAAGCTTTTAAAAATGAGTATGCTAACCGACTGTATCCTTAATTCGCTCCAAGAAAAGAGAGACTAATTAATTAGATGAGGTTAATCCTAGCTAGCCAGTTCTATTGTACTAGTACAATGAAATAGACAACTATTATCTATAGTATCTCTCTATATCATCTATAGACAACACTAATTAAGACAACTTCTACAATAAACTTTCTTTTTACATATCTTTATAGATAGCTTCTTCATGTACAATGTATCTTGTTTCTCGTGTTACAGTCGATTATTGCATGAGAGACAGCCTATTTCTCTATGTTCTTCCTTTCTCATTCACGTCATCTCGTGTCCTACGTGTCAAAACTACAGACAGGTAACATCATACTATTATACATGCTTTTATACGTGGTTAAGTGAGTGAGTGAATACTCATCATGGTTAAGTTAGTGGTTCCTTTATTTTGTTACTTGTAATTAGTCGCGCGGTCGCTATATATGTTATGGCCGGGCAGATGGATTAGGATTTGCTTTGCTACTTGCTAGAGAACAAAATCTACAAGCATGTGATCGGTCCTGCGAATGTGGTGCAACGTGCATGCACGCAGTCTTCAAAAGGCCAACATCTTTATTAATTATACTATATACTCCATATATCATGCATGCATGCACTGCTTACACTGGCTAGTTAGCATACCACCTCCAATATTATGTTTTAGCTGATTCAAATAAGAAAAGAGAAGGCATTGAATCGATTCAATACATTGGAGAGGTCGATTCCAACAAAAAAAAATGTATGGAACCGACTCTACTTAGGAGTCGATTTAAAGCATTAAACAACTTATATGAGCATTAAACAAGGACATAGGAGAGAGTGTGGTTGAGAGATGATATTATTTTTTGTGATTTTTAATGTAACGTGGGTCCCATTATTAGTAAGAATCGGTTCAATACATTAGAGAAAAACAAGCTCGGTTCCTAGAATACTTACGTGACATGAATTTGAATCGACATCGGTTCGATACATTAAAGATGCTCTTAGTGTCATGAATCGAACAATTCAAACTAGGGAAGTGCTACACATCGTTAGACTGTTTCTTGGGAGGGGGAATCAATCAAATTCCTCACGGTTCGATTTCCACCAAGATTCGTGCTCCGGCCCACCTAAATCTGTGTCTTCGGCAAAGATCCGGTGATGCTCTCTGTCCCCGGCAAAGATCCGGCGAGTTAGAGTTCGGGTTCACTGAAATCCCCGGCTAGAGGGATAGAGGGGTAGCGACGGACTCGCGGTGGGCAGCGGTAGCGCCACAATAGCCGCTAGAGATGAGGAAGACGGGTGGGGTGGGAGAGACGGCGGCAGCAGAGGAGGAGAGGAAGAGGCGGGAGGCGGCGCGGCAAGTTTGATGGACTGTTTCAATAGGAGGTTGCAGGAGGTGGATGGTCCATTGGATTGAGATCCAACGGTGCTAATAGCTAATTGATTTCAGGAAAAAAAACGTTCGAATGTAGGACAGACAGTCCTCGAAACTACATATTTTAGATTATTTATTTGGCCAAAATTTACACGACTTGACTGCGCGTATATAGGACTTCATTTTATGACTGAGAGGGAGTGTATAGGAGGGATCGAATGAGCAGGGAGCATATATACTCAGATAACTAGTGTTTTGGTTTCGAGACCATATTACTCGGATCGGATCCAGTTGGTTAACTAGCTAGATCGATCAGCTATTCAGCTGGATGCATGCATGCTGCTAGCTTTGATTTTGATCCGATGGAAAGGCACTAACGCACCAGCCCCCCTCGTGTGCTTGCTAGCTTGTTCCTAGCTCGATCCTAGCTAGCTAGCTACTAGTTGCTCGAGTCGCTAGTATATCTCATCTGTCTGTCTCCCTAAGAAAGATGAGAATCATTCTCGCAAAAAAAGAAAGAAAAGAAAGATGAGAATCGAAGAAAAGTATCCGATCCAAACACACGTACGTACGATTAATACCGAGTCGAGTCGTCGTCATGCAATGTCGATTAATTAGCATGTATATCAATACGCATGACTAGTTTGGCATGATCAACATGTATCGGCCGGTGTTGGTTGCATGATTGGATCCCCTGGCCGGATCGACTTGGACAGTCTGCATATATATCATGGATGATATTGCTAGGGTGGATGGAACGAGCACCACATAGCTAGCTGCTGGCTATATGGCTTAGCTTGTTTGTCTATGCGGCAAGCACCGGCCGGCCGCTACGTGGGTTCTAGCAAGATAATCTGCCGGGAATTAATCCTGTTAGGCACTTTGCGTACACGAACCCGAACTCGTGTCATTTCAAGCCTCCTTACCCTGCTAGCTAGCTAGCTAGCGTAGAATCGTTCTACGTCTAAGCAGTCAACCCGTGCGCGAAGTCAACCCGTGCGCGACAAAGGCCAGACACGACGCGCAGACGCGCAACCAGTATATGGTGGCCCACCAACTACAGTCGGTGGTCTCAGGAAACGCCGCATCAATGCGGCATGATTTAATTTTGATGGTAAATAACACGAGACGTGATAGTAATTCGTGAATTAGTTTACTGCCTTTTCGCGGTATGTGATTTTTTTTTCGAGCTCGTTTATTTGATAGTAAAACATAACGGAAAAGACCGTAAAGTTGTTATCTGTTTTTGCTACCTTTTGTGCGGCATGCGATTTTATTCGACCTTGTATGTATTTGATAGTACAAACACAACGGTAAGACAGTAAAGTTATAATATGTTTTACTGCTGAGAACATCCCTATAAGTCGTTGTGGGGGAGACGAAGAGACGCATCGGGTAGCCCGAGCGGCATTGCACGATTTGTTTGTGGGAAAAACGAGGGTTTGGTTTGATTTGGCACCGTGTTTTCAGCTATGCACACGCGAACATACAAAACAAAGGAGTGCGAAGGTAGTACAGTAAAATGTAAGGCCACAATGTAGTAAAACATGATACGTATACAAAAATTACGAACAAAATAGAAGCTCAATAATTGCGCTTGCATTTTGCGGTAAAGATCTATCACATAATATTTTTTGCAGAAAATGTTCATCGGGCAGTATAGAGAAAAGGTAGTGTGACAGGAAAAGCACATGCAAGAAGAGGTAAACTATCATTATAAAGCAAGAATCTATATTTTTGTCGTGTTTTCATTTTTACCATGTCACTTTTTTGTGTGTTCTGGTAGTAAACCAAAAGAAAATATTGCAGTAATGTTATATGTACATAACAGTAAAGAGCAGGAGATAAAAATTCTTAAATATTATTCGGCCAAAATAGCGTGGCCAATCGTATTTTTCTTCTTGTTTATATTGCCTAATAATAACAAAAGAAGGGAAGAAAGGGAAAAGAAAGGAGGCCCTAGTGGCCAAGGCAGGACCCTATCGCAGCCCTTAGTCGTTCGTAAACCCGCTCGTAGAGTTCGCCGAGGGCTGGATCAGGGAATACATGGAGATACGCCTCCACCTACTCCTTCGCGGTGACGAGCCGAGCTTGGCGCCGATTGAGCGAAGGAAGCCAGATGAGGACGCTCGCCTCTTCCATGGTCTCGATGTCGTCAATCTTTTCGTCTTGCCGGCCGATGTAGTCTTTGATCCTTTAGATGGATGCTTTGACTCGATCCCCGTAGTTCGTGAGAACGATCTCCAGGACGAGGTTGGTTCGCCGGACGTCAGACACAAGTACAATTACCTATCGATGACATCCAGGTAATTGTATGTCCACGCGCTCTCCTGGCAGCCATACTTCTTGAACTTGCAGGCTCGATGAAGTTGCCCGTGATTGCTATCTCATCCTCCTCACGACCCCCTCCCCCCCGAAAGTGTCTGGGAGACTACAATAATATATATATATATATATATATATATATATATATATATATATATATATATATATATATATATATATATAAATGGCCGATTTAAAGGCACAAGCAATACCGCTTGGAGACTTTATAGAGAAGAGATCAAATGGAATGGTAGGACGTGCACTGGGACGCAAGGGAGGAGAACTTGACCGGCATGAACACGATTCTGAAAACAAAGGTGAAATAAATGGCGAGAGACAGGTGAAGAGGTGTTGTAGTAGTTTTTGACTCATTTGGTCTTATTTTGGAATAAAATGCACACCAATTAATAAATAATTGATGATCAGAGGCACAAGCTAGATAAAAATTCCAGAAATTTGTATGTTAATTGCAACTTTACAAATTAGCCTAACATTTACAAATCTAAAAAGTTAATTGCTGCTTTCAAAAGCAGAATACCATATAGGAACATACCATAAGATTAGTTACATGTACTAAAATTTGTATGTGTGCGAGACTAATGTTTTGCCCCATCCTAATCGCATCCCATGTAAGCCAACCAAGCACAAAGAATCGCATCAATAACCCTCAAGATCCATCGAGAGTATTAACCAAAACCCACCATTTTGCCCCATTTATTTTTGTTAATCAACCCACAAGATAAACTAAGCAAGATGCATGTAATGCACATAAACCAATAGCCCTCGGTTTACATCACGAGCAAGGGAGGGAAGGCGATAGAGAGTAGAGGGGAGTAGTTACCTCAATGCGATGCAATACCGGCGGCAACACCTCCACCATGCATTAACCCACCTCCATTTTATTTACCATGCTTAATCAATAAATTAACCCACATCAGTAAATAATCAACTCACATCAGTAAACCAAAACAAACTCAAGCATGAAACTAAAATAACAGAAAGAGGAAGTGGAGGAATGGGGGATTAAGTCCAGTGAGCAGGAAGCCCCAAACAACCGGGCCTCAAACCACAGCCGGGTTGGAGCCGAGCGCAAGGAGGCACAGGGATAGGGGAGAAGGCGTGACTTGGGCGGAGTCGTCGATGTCGGGGGGTGGCAGCGTCGAGGTCGGTGGAGAGGTAGCCAGCGTCATGCACGCTGGGGGGAGAGGACGAAGAGAGGAAGACAAATCTGGTGGCGGGGAGGTGGATTTAGCTGGGGGGAGGTCAATTGGATTGACGGTGGCGGTGGTGACAGCGTCACCGTAGTTGTGTCACAACGGTGACACTGCACAAAATACTCCTATCGTAAGAGTGTCTTGTGTAGTGAACCGTGGTGTCACAACCGGCGGCGACGGGAAGAAGGGAGGTGTCGGCGACAAGGTCGAGGGGAAGATGTGACTCGGGCGGCGCCGTTGATGTCGAGGGCGGCGCGCCGAGGTCGGGGGCACTCGGGTGGGGAGGGGAACGGACGAGAGTAATGGCGCTGGGGACTGGGGAGTGACGAGTTAGGGTACAAACCCTAGCGGGCTCCTACTAATAAAGAGATATCACGAACAGTTCTATTATGGAACCGTCTATGATATGAGACATATCACGGATGGTTCTATCATGGAACCATTTGTGATATGGTTGTTCTCAAGTTTTATATTTTGAGCATATTATCATGTATACGTTTACATGACATGAAGAAATTACATGTTTATATGTCAATTTTGTCATTTAAATACTAATGAAAATATGCTTTAACTATGATACATATCACAGACGGTTTAGTGGAACATAGACGGATATTTGTTCTACTAAATCGTCTGTGATATATAGTTCAACATATAATATAGCAACTTCACCTCCAAACTAGATTTTTTTTTTTGGAATTTACATATGGCCAAACAAGTGACCATTCGCTGCTTACAAAGATTTTAAAAAAGTAGAAACCTAAATAAACAAAGTTTTTCTAATGGTAGAGGTAGGCTGCAATCTCTGTCTTCAAAACTTCGTAGGCGGCGGCATTGGCATCGGACGGTTCGTGATCATCAGCGAACGACACCCGAAATGTGTCCACCCGCTGATGCGCTCGTTCAAGTGTCTCCCGAAGACCCTCGGACTGTTGAATCAAGAAGAATTAAGCCCATATGCTCTCTTCCCTTGCTTGAAGGGTCTCGGCATGGTCGACTCGGTTGCCCGCCGCCTCGATTAAGCAGTCCAAGTGACGGCAAGCCTCTTGGAGACGTGCAACGTCATTGTGGAGGACCACATCGATGACGCTGTTAACTCGTCGGAAGTGGGAGATCACCCGAAAGACGCAGCAGAGGAGGATGTCAAGACGACGGAAGGTGGCCGTCACCTACTCCGACAAATCCTTAGACAGAGGAGTGAGGACACTGTTGAAATAGTGTCCTTCCACAGCATCCGCCAATGTAAGTTGCTCGTACAATATATCCAAGTAGGCCATCAATGCCGGTGACAAGGAAACAGAAGAGGGAGCCATTTCTACTTTAAAAGTATATATATATATATATATATATATATATATATAGTAGAGTTATATATGTGGGGATGATCATCTTCGATGACGGATGATTCTTTTTATAAAATAAGGAATAAATTCGGCGTGTGAGACGAAGAGACACATCGGGGAGGCGAAGCGGCATTGATGCGACGAAGAGATGCATTGGTGACGAAGAAACTCATCGGGCGACGAAGAAACTCACTGGGGAGCTGAAGCGCTATTATCATAGACAGTTATAATTAAAAACCGTCTATGAAGTCTACAATTATCACAGACGGTTCGTGTTTAGAACCATCTGTGATACTTCACAGACGGTTTTTGATATTAACCGTTTGGATATTATCTCTTCACATACGGTTTTTAGCGTGGCTAGTAACACAGACGGTCTCTAAACCAAAACAGTATGTGATTGCATGTATATAGACGGTTTTGTTCAACCGTCTGTAATGAGGCTTCCAGTATTAGACTTTTTGTAGTAGTGTGCTATGTTCGTGCTCCTTCTCCGGATGTAGAAGTCATGTTTACCCTCTAGAGTGCCGTAGAACTCTTTGATCATTTTCTTGATCCTGCTCTTTCTGATGCCAAAACCAGCATGTTGCGCGTACCGATAGTAAAACTAGTAAGCATCACCCTCATTATCGAACTTCATGCAGACCTGGGGCACCATATGGTCGAGGATGTCCTCATCCTGGCATCGGCAAAACAAAGTAATATACAACAAAAAAACAAGTAAATGACTCTAGATATGACAGTAAATATCGAAGAGTGCAAAACACAGTAAATGAACGACATACTAGTGGTAAAAATAGCAGGCAAAGACTAGTAAAACACACATACGTGGGTGTACGTACGATCGGCGTCGGGTGTCCTCATCTCGCTCGGAGAAACAGTGGGGGGGTGGTGTGAGGGTCGAGGCGTGGAGGAGATGATCTCGGTTGTTGAGGGTCGAGGCGCGAAGGAGACATTCCCCTGCACGTATGTCACCCGTTTACACCAGAGATAAAGAAAACTGTGTGCGGTTATGTCATAGACAAACATCACTTGTAATAACTACTCCGCACGAATGAGCGCAGTGTACAGAGCCCCTAGTCGATAAGATCCACATGTGTGTATGTTTGCTGTATCGACCATAGGGTAGTCGTGGTTGACCTGGTCATAGCAAATCTTACGATCATGGGGTGGTCATGACCCGAAGTGGTCGTAGCCTTCCTTGGTCGATTGACTCTTAGTGGGGTGGTGGCATGGAGGACATTCCTCGTCGGTCGGGAACAACAGTGCCCGGGGGCATGCAGCGCACGGCAACGTGCGTGGTGGGTGCATGGCGATCTGTGTTTCGTTGAGTGTGTGCGGGGAGGAGGGGGTTAATTGGGTTAGACTTTATTTGGGAGGCTCACTTCCAGTCAGGATCCATATGGATAGAGTAGAAATTTAAACTAAAATTTCGCACATCTATATGAACGAGCGGGGATTAAAAAAGAGGAGGCGTTACGGAGCACCTAGCTTAGGTGGCTAAGGTAGAGCTAGGCGCATGAATACGAAGATGCATGATTGGACGTGTGATCGATGTGGACATGCAAGACAAATATCGATGGTGAGGCTGCAGGGCCTAGCTAGCTGGGAACATATTGAAGGAAGGAACATGAACGATTGTCTGCTTTGTTGCACGGCGGAATTGAGGGTGATGGGATTGAAGCGCGCGCACTAGCGATATGGACCAGTATATGCATGAATTGATCGACCGATTAGATCCAACACCCAGGCCGTCCGATCCGATCCGATCCATGTCATGCATGTCGCACCATCCCAGAAAGGCGTCCACCTCCCCCCGAATTGTAATTCAATTCAATTATATTGTTGGACGCAGCGTTGTCGGATGCTAAGGTAATATACAATGGGTTTTTATCGGTTGTCTATAGCCTCTGTCACGTAGAATTTAAGTTAATATAGATGAAAGAGAATAAAGAGAAAGAAATATGCTGTCTACAATCTTGTAGCCGACTGTAACATCAGAACCAAGAAAAGCATTAAAGATTATATGTTGTCTACAATCTCAGAATGATTTGTATCATCACAACCTATTGTATAAGTTGTCTTTAGTCTTTGTCTCACAGTGACATAGAGAGTCTTATAGATAAGAATCTGTCTGTCTTATTATCAGACCTTAAGGTGGCTAGTATGTACGAAAGTACCCCTATTTTTTCTGAAATTTATATGTGCTGTGCTCTCCATGCATAGCAGCCCGGTATGTATAAGTACCCTATTTTTTTCTAAAATTTATGTGTACCGTGCTTCCCATGCGTGGTAGTCGTCTGCCACGCTCCTATCATATGCACTGGGTCCATCGCTCCCACCCCTCGCCCGTTGCGCCCTAGGCCGATGCCGCGCATAAGAAGTGCGATAGAGGGCGCAGATGGCCTGCCAAACGTTCCGCGATTTTATTTTTACGAAATTTGTTCGGGGAGCTAGATAGATCTGTTGTTGGGCGGTGGAATGGTGACAAATCAGCCAATAGCTCGCATGTATCGATCGAGCGAGCAGCTGTGCGTTGCACTAGCTAGTGCTAGTACTAGTACTACGGTCGTCAGAGAGTCGACGAAGGAATCCGGCCAGGCAGCTAGCTGTTACAATGCGTGCGTACATCCATGATCAGGCAGGCAGGCATATCTGTTGGACACTCAACTTGGATGCATGGATGCCTAGCTTTGCATCTTTTCTAGCACACCTGTCGAGTCGGCAGAGCCACCTAGCTAGCTTTTGGATAAAGTCAAGCAACTTCATTTATTTGTCGTCTTCCCCACATCCATCAACTCATGCATATATGTACGTCCGTCCGTCCGTCCATCTTCGATTATGTTGAGAGGTAAAAACTAGTTGGGGCGTCTATTTCATGGCCGTCCAAAAATTTAGAGAATTATAGTTGTTTTTGTTTCTATTCGTGGATCAAGATCACCTATATAACTCGATCAACACCCTTACTCCCGCCCAGCGTGGATGTAATAGAGGCCAGGGTGGATGTGATAGGAGCAGACGTGATAAGAGATACTAGGTTTGTAAGGGGATCCTAGTTCTAGAATGCTTTGCAGAAAGAGAAAGTGAACCATATGTTCCAGAAAGGAGCAGTTTATCAGGTAGAGGATGGGAAGGTACTT
The DNA here is from genome assembly GCA_036346405.1 of Phyllostachys edulis. Classification (NCBI taxonomy): domain Eukaryota; kingdom Viridiplantae; phylum Streptophyta; class Magnoliopsida; order Poales; family Poaceae; genus Phyllostachys; species Phyllostachys edulis. Next base: position 42,667 of record JAYEVD010000135.1, on the reverse strand, counting down.
TGTTTTGGAAAGAAGCTTGGATAGATAATTGTCCCCTTAAAATTAGATTTGATAGTTTGTTTAATATTTGTTCAAATCCAGAAATGAGAGAGAGGCTTGGTCTGATTTGAAAACTGCTCTTTCTGAGGTGGAGTTTAGCAACGACAAAGATAAGGTGATTTGGTGCTTGGAGAGCTCTGGTAGGTTTTCGATTAAATCTTTATATAGATATTGGTCTTTTGGTGGGGTGATTCTTAGTCGCAAGTGAAAGTTTTTATGTGGCTACTTTACCAGGACAGACTGCCAGCGGTAGTGAATCTCAAATGAGAAATTGGAAAGGAAATGTAAATTGTTCTATCTGTGGGGTGCCGGAGGATGCAAAACATATTTTCTTTAATTGTGTCTTAGCAAAATTTGCTTGGACTTGTACTAAAGAATTCCTGAATTGGGAGAAGATCCCATAATCTTTAGAGGATTTTCATCAACACTGGTTAGATTGTAGGTGTGCTAATAGCTATCAAATTGTTGTATTCAGTTTTGCAGCTATGGTGTGGACACTATGGAAAGTCAGGAACAACAAATGGCGATTGAGAAGACTTTTCCTAAACAACCAATTGAAGTTATTTTCAAATCTGTGTCTTGTTTGTAGATGTGGAGAGTTCTGATAAAAAAAAAGAGGAGCGGGAGGATCTGGACTTTGTGATAAACTTGGCTGAAGGATGGATGAAGTCTTTTAGTGCAGCTCATGAAGTTTGAATGCTGGGTCTAGTGCTTCTCAGGGTGTTTTTTTGTTGTTGTTGTTTGGATGTCTGTTGTCAGTTTCTAGTTTGTGTTTTTATTCCTTAGTGTAGTTGTTGGGTTAGTGCTTTTGGTTGTCTGGATAGCTGGTTCTCCCAGCATGGAGTTTGTTTGGATAGGTTGTAAGAACACTTAATTAGCTTTATAAAAGCTGGGCTGTGCCTGTTTCAAAAAAAAGAGTATGTCACAGGATGATTTGCAAGAGAGGACTCTCAAAAAGCTCATTGCTGCAAAGTAGTGGAAACACTTCAAGGTTTGAAGATCACATTGACTCCAAGAAAGAGCATGGTAAAACAGAGAGTAGATCAAGTAGCGTGGTGAAGAAGATGATAAATGCCTTCGAAAGCAGCTCTTCACAGGTTTTGTACCTATCCAAATATTGAGAAAAAATCGCTTTGTTTACCAGGAACATGTCTTTTGTTCCCTAAATTTTGTTTGTCATGTGGGGTGGGGGACTGTGGACCGAAATGGGTCTATAATATATACATGTACAGAGAAAGGGAAAGAAAAAGGAAAAGCTTGTATTGCCAGGCTGCAGATATATATAACAATATAACACCTAACTATTTAAAGAATAAATGTGCTTTTTTATGCTTAGCTGGCTAGTGATACATAGAAGATACATATGGTAGCTATTTGATGAATATATGTCGCTTTGATGCTTCATGTGGTTGAAATGATTATTGTTATGCACTAGCTTAGCAGCAGAACCGTACTACACTTATTATTCGGCATCTGTAGGCTTAACAAGTGGTGCTGATTTCTTAATGGAGGAAAGGTTTGGTCTTTTTTTAGAGAGAGTAGGAAGGGTTTGGTCTAGGAAAGCACTATCATGCTTGGTTAATCTCATCTAATAATCTATACTACATTAACTAGTCACGGTTCAATGGCAATATGTGATGTATGGAATTCATGAGTAAACAACGATTGCTCATTGTTAAATTTACAATCTTGTTATATCTCAAACATGCATATATATATATATATATATATATATATATATATATATATATATATATATATATATATATATAGAGAGAGAGAGAGAGAGAGAGAGAGAGAGAGAGAGAGAACAAAAGAAATTAAACCTACTTGTCTTGTTTAGCTATTTGGCGCTCATATCATATTTGGGCTTATATATGGTTTGTGGTTATTGACTTCTAGAATTTCTTTTCAGGTACAAAACATAAGGGCTATTGAAGTTCTTGTTTGCTGATGGAGCGATCGTCCTTATTTAGCAAATGGTGCTAGCATGATGATTTAATTGTGGATATCTTCATTGTTGACTTCTTTTGCTAGGATGTTTTATACATGCCAAGGATAGACTGTGGTTATATTAGAATGCTCTGAATTCTGAAAATGCATGAACTGTGTATGGTGTACTGCACATGTACTGTTGTGCTTATCAGAAATTTCACATTTCAGGTTTATGTATTTTGCATCATCTAAATTTGATCTATGTGTTGCGGCTGTATTTGATTGTTGATATGGCATATTTTCTGAGTTATACGATTGCAAAAATTATATGTTTTCTAAATTCTGGTTGAATGATGCAAACTACAGAGAAAATATTAAATTCACTATTCCTGGCGGCATAATTAAATTTTATTGGTATTTTACATGTATATTCCTAGGTGCCTAATCTGTCGGGAATCATTCCAATGTTGTCAATATATCTGCCAAAGAAAATCTAACTACTAGGGACAAACGTACTATTGAAGGCAATTAACTGTCAGCAACACATCTAACCGCCGGGAAAACTCTAACCACCGGCGAAACTCTAACTGTTGGAGAAAAACATCACATCTAGGGCAGTTAACTGCCGGGAACCCACATATCTGCTGGGGAATGTCTTTCCCGGTAGTACTTTATCGGGCAGAGTAAATGCCGGTGAAATGTATCCCCAGCAGATAATTTGCTTTTGAACGTTGTTTTCCTCGGCAGATTGATTACTATGCATACTAGGTAATGGTATAGTGAAACAAGATTGTGAGGCACAGGTGCCGTCGGTAAAAGATTCTGGAAATTAAGAAGAGGCACAGGACGGTTTGGCAATCAGCAATTTATTAATTGATGAATTATGTACGACGCATACAGAGATAGATGGATAGATAATCCAATTAATTATGGGACAGGGGAGAGAGATGCATGTATACGAATTGAATGGAGCCAAAAGCTGGCCGGTGTGGCTGATCGATCGATGGATGAAAAGAACAATAGATGATTTTTTTAATAATATGTTTGCACCCATTTCCATTAAAGGAAACATAGTAACAAGAGTTCAAAAACTAATCAAGATTACAAGTTTGGATTACACCCAAAAGTTTAGATGCATATAAGAAGCAACCTTGAGCCTAAGAGGACTAACAAGTTTTAGAGGAGGAGCTCAGAAGGCCCCAAACCAAAATGAAATATTAACACCTTCCATCACCCAATCTGCTTGTCCATGGCGTCCATCAAAACTTCAAAAGCAACCTTCCCAATTGCTCTAGCACCCTTGAGAGGTAGTTCCCATTCTTTCTCCTTCTGTAAATGGGACCATAGTTCAATCCAATGACAAATGATATGGATAACTAACACTACTACAGAAGCCACATCACGCATTTGTTGAATCCGTCATCACGAACAGTTTCGAACCGTCTATGTTTGTTGGTCAGTGATAACAGGATATTATCACAGACGGTAAAAAACCGTATGTGATACGAAATATCACAGACGGTTTTAATAAAAAACCGCCTGCAGTGAAGGCTAATATCACGCATACGCTTTGAACTAAAAATAAATACGTGATCCGAGAATATCACAGACGGTTCTAAAGAAAAACTGTAATGTATAGTTGTGTACTATCTTTGTGCGTGCTATCCTCCCTCGCTAACAGATGCATACACTTCCCTAGGAAAATGACGCCACAGTGAAGGAAAGGGTGAAACAGAATGATGCTCGAGAAATGCAGAGCTTCTACCAGCACTACTACTACAGACATACATCCAACGCCAACCTCGTCATCTTGTCGCCAAGCGGTCAATGAAGTTTGTTCTCAATGCTACATGTCACCGACTCATTTACTTCTTCTTCTTCTTCTTCCTAACACCTTCTTTGTTTTTGTTTTTTTCTCTTTCCCTTTCCTTTTGTGATTGTTCAGTGCTCCACTTGTAGGAGCATATCAAACTGCTGATGTGCTGTTTGACGTCCTAAAAGCCGTCAATGGTTCACAAGGGGTAAAGTCTAGCTAGCTAGCCTCATTGCTTGCCGTGTTCCTCATACTGTGGATTCTGGCTTGTTCAACTATGCAACTTTTTCTAATATTTCCTGTCACGCACGCTGTAATTATTGTTATCAACAAAATTATTGTGTTCGTTTTCTTTTCACTTCTGCGCACGTAATTGTTGCGATTTTGGAGACAGATCACGAGTTGAGGAAGAAAAAGGTTGTATCCTCCTTATAATATCCTCCCAATCGACGATCCTGACAGCGCTAATCAGGCTATCATGCAATGTCCTGAGGTTGCCATCTATACATGCTGAGCTCCATTCGAATTTTCCAAGAGCTAGCTTGTCATAATCTGATGAGATGATTATAGTACGGCTTATGTTGGTTTTCATCATTATGTAGATTCAAGCTGCTCTTCACGCTCTTCGTGATACCAAAGGTCTCCCATGTTCCAAGGAACATGAAAACAAGCCTGATGCAGATCTTCTTGATTGGATTCAGGCTTTCATTCAAGGCAGACACATCTAGAATAGCCAGATAGAGTTATTGAGGCAGAGCCACATTCTATTACTTCTACAGTTGCGGCCTTTGCTGTGTGCTATGCTACTTTAGTCCACATGCACCAAACCTTGTAGTTTTTTTATAAAGAAAACAGATCAAATGAAGAACTTATGTTTTCCTGCATTTGTTCAGGGGTGTTGTTGCAGAATCATAAGACATAATAAAGGCTATTGTGCATGGCTTAGGAAAGAATGGATTTATTAACCACTATGGTTTGCAGGTACAAAGCCAGGGGCTTTTGCTCGTACTTCAAAATCTATTTCCTGTTATTTCTAAAGCTCATCAAGTTTATCTATTTTCTCTCGTTACCGCTTTTGAAGTGGTTCAAGACCAACCCACCTTGTTAGAGCCGCTTTGCTTAGAGGAGAGTGGAAAAGTGTTGTAAACTTGATCCTTGATCCTGGAAGGAGATATCCTTGAAATATTTTCTTTGTCCAATTAGGAGTTGCATGTTGAGTTGTGTCAAATTTTGTTTAACATAACTTAATACTCCGAATAGCATGATGACATAAAGGAGGTGCGTGAACATTACAAGGAACATGGTGATATTGATATGGCATCGAGGAACTTCCTCGACATCTTGTAGCCGAGAGGGCTATTGTAAGTGTAGTTCTATTTTCATTACATATCCTGGTATTAATTGAACAAGGGTGCCTTTTTGTTCTAAGTATCATTGTAAAGCACATTTTTGGGAATTTAAACGATATATTCTTCTATGCATTGTTTTCACTTCAATGTTTGAAGAAATGCCCCGTAACTATCTACAAGCATTAAAGGGTATACTAAGAACATTGAGAATGATGTATGCTACATGCCTTTATCTAAATTTTGATTACGTGTTTACATTAATTAATTATCGCAAATTAAGGTACAAAATTGTTGTTTTTTTCCCACTCTATGAATATGGTAGTAATAGAATATAGAAAGTTATAATAGAATCACTTTCGATGTAATCTACCATCAACAGTAGTACATCCAGTTTACCTATTAGTCAATAGAGTTGTGCATGCCTTGCTACTTTGCAACTAAAAGAAATAATCAAAATCAGGTACTTTCCATCTGTTAATTGATATGTTTTCTGAAACACTTTCAGAAGAAATAATCAAAATCAGGTACTTTCCTTTCCTTGGATACACCTGCATCTGTTTGGAAGAGTTGGAATGTTATATTTTACTTTAATAATGCACTAAAAGAACTTTATTTCTCTTTTTAGATTGAGAAGATATGTTGATGGTTTGGACTGTTCGGCAAACTTGTGTGTAGAATGGAGAATGCTGGGGAACGAAGAATTTTTTTAATAGAACCACATGGGCATAGAGAACGAAGACTTTATGCTAAAAGTATAGATATGTAGTTACATTTATGTTTTAGGGCGTATTATGCTATTAGATCATGATAGTACCAACTGTGTATGCCTTGAGTCTAGACTTGTGAAGCCAGTTGGAAATTCTTTGTAATGAAACAATTTTTTATTGATGTCAATGAAATTTTTTTGTTATACACTTTGATATATATGTTTTATTTAACCCCGTGGGCCATAATTGATAAGTTCAACTTGGACATGAAAAGGACACCTTTTGCAATGATTAGATCCGTTGTAAACAATATTGGAAGCGATTTGCTAGTGTCCAATGCCAATATATATATATATATATATATATATATATATATATATATATATATATATATATATATATATATATATATGTGTGTGTGTGTGTGTGTGTGTGTGTGTGTGTGTGTGTGTGTGTGTGTGTGTGTTGCCACTATATCAAAATATGCGTTGCAGACCTTACAACGCTTTTATTTACATGTTATCAACATTTGTATATGTGTTATCACAGACCTTGGCAACGGCTTCAATAGCAATACATACTAAATGTGTTGGTATAGACTCTAACAATATTCATTTAGACTTTTATCAACGTATATATACGTTTCTAAAGGGATATTCATGTTTTAGTGCTCGAGCCGATCCGCAGCCACTGCTGCCAGTACCGGGAGGCACTAGATTTCAACTCCTCGCACTGCTGGGTAGTAGCCAACCACCCTCCACAGTAGCTAGCCCTAGAGATGGTCTCCCGATGCCAAAGGTGCGCAGGAGGGGATCTAGGTGGTGGAAATTAAGCATCCCAATTCTGCCCAACAAAACCAACCAGATCTGGGGGTATATTTGGGATTTCACCACTGCCACACCTGTCCTCACCGAGCTCACCCACTGTGCTCCGAGAAATTTCCCGGTCTGTTTCACGGCCATGGATTTGGACCTCATCTCGCTGGATTACCGAAATGCCTGTCCCCTCTTCCCTCCTCCTGTTCGAGCTCTGAGTTGCCACATCCCGCTTGTAAAATTCAAACATCCGTTGGTCATAGAGCGAGCTCTGAGCTGCCACAACAGACGATGTATGTATAATTGTATATACGTACCGCTCCTGTATATACGAACGTACGTGCACTTCTCGATCGACATCATATATACACACGTACTCGATCATCTGGTAGCTAGTTAGTACGTCCAGGGCAGTAGTCAGCAGCTAGCTAACGCAGGCAGTCAGCAATGCTGTGCATATATATATGCACGGGTACGGGTGATTGCATGATCGATGGCCTGATGTACAGTGCAGTATAGCACAGTACAGTACAGTACGTATATATAGTGTAGTGTAGTATATTGCTAGCCAGGCCGGGGTACAATCCAAGGACGACATGCATTCAGATGCAGGTCGCGCGGTTATATAATTTGATGAATTGTCGACGATCGTGTGTGAAATGTTGGCGCTGAGCAGCGAGCATGTCGTACAGAAGCAGGCAAGCAACCGGCGTGGTGAGTGGCCTGTCACTCTCCTGTCCGGCTTTGTCCCCGGCCTCCCCGCGGCTCGTGCGCGCGGACGACGACGACGACGACGATCTGAGCTGCTAGCGTGGCCGATTTGGCATCTGCGTATGCTGGCTGCCCACACGTCACGCTCCTTGCCGGCCGATCGATCGGGCGGAGCGACGTTGACGCCAATTCCGCAGTAGTGCGCGCTGTCGGACGGTCTGGTCTCCGATGTGATCCCCGGCCTGTACATACACATACAAACACGCTAGGAGTAGCTAGCTAGCTAGCTAACCCTATCTGTCTAGGTATCCATCGGTCGGGGCGGGCTAGCTGTCTCCATTGCGCACGTGGGCAGCTTCTAGCTTGTCCTCTTCCCCGCCCCGCCTGCACGCTGGCATTCTTGCATTCCTAGCTACCTAGCAAGCAACTACGACTAGCTTAATTTGTACTAGTATTTGCTTCAAGCAGGTGGCATGATCCAGAGCACCAAAAACTCCAATCGGCAGTTACACTGACACACCCCTCCCGAGCAGTACAGAGTGTGGCCGCGCTCCGCTCGTACGTATGCTATAGTCCACTGTTCACGAGCATCCGTTTCCGCTAGTGTGTACATCTAAAATTAGGACGCCGGTTGATCGACCGACGGCGAAGGACACGATCCCAGTCGCCAAGGGAGGCCAGCCTAGCTTGGGAGAGGGAGGACACGAGGTGGCCACCGGGAGCGGCCACTGGGGAACCTAAATCCATACCCAAATAAAAATGGGTATATCCGATGTGTTTGGGCAATCTAGTGGGTAAAGGAGATGGAGAGAGAGGTTTAAGTCGAAGAGGCTTGTGAAGGAAGTTTTCGTACAACTTCGGTATTTGAGATTTCAACCTCGCGCTTACGCCATAAAAGTTTCACAAAACCAACTAAAATTTATCGGAGATAGTTATACGTGTAGGGAAGGTAGCTAATTTGTGCAAATTGGCCGGCTCAACCACATAGGTGGGCTCCACATACTTTTATAGGAAGTTTTCGTCGGTATTTGGAATTTTAATCTCGTGGGCACACCATAAAAGTTTTCACAAAACCGACTAAAATTTGTCGGAGATGATTCTGCGTGTAGAGCAGCTACTTTGTGCAAATTAGTGGGCATAGGCGCCCAGGTGGCCCCATATGCTTTTATAGTATGCTTTAATAAAACTTCGGTATTTGGAATTTCAATCTCGCGTTCACATCGTAAAAGTTTCACAAAATCGACTGAAATTTGTTGGAAATAATTCTACGTATGGGAGAGCTACTCTGTGCAAATTGACGGGACCAGATTCATGCATAGGTGGGCACACGTGCTTTTATATGAAGTTATAATTGGGTATGGATAGTCTAGGCCATTCCCAACTCTAGGTTTGAATGGGTATGAGTAAATATGGGTAAGTGGGTATTACCCTCCCAATACCCAAATCTAAATGGGTATTTTATTTCTTACCCATACCCTACCGAATAGTGTGGGTATAGGTTTGGACAAGGGTAATGGGTACCAAGTGGCATCCCTACTAGACTATGGGCCTTCTAGGTTAGGACATATCTTGGATCCAGAAATCCTAGCCCTTAAAATAAGTTATTTCATTTTATTTTAGAAACAACTAGTTTTTGTGTGTAGACTACTCTAGCATCCTTTGTACGGTGTATGCTATCTATCGAACATGAGTTTCATAGTTATGGAGCGAAGACCTTCCAATTTGAGAAAGTTTCCAGATTCAGACAAGAAACTAGAAATTCATATAGCAAAACTACAAACCTGGATTCTTCTCCGACGACGACGGCTGACAGACGTTAGGGTTAGGGAGGGGTTCACCGGGACCCCAGGGTTTAGAGGGACGGAGAGGCGGCGGCCTGGTGGTGGTTCCGCTGGCACTGGCACCACATCACGGTGAGGCGACTGAATACTAGGTTGGGAGAGGTTGAGGCTATGTAGGTGGGGAAGAGGGGGCGATGCGTCGAGACGTCGAGGGTGCCGCCGGCTGCGGGTGGTGGAAACGCGCGGACCTCTTTTGGCGTCGGAGAGGAAAAAGAAGAGGGGCAGGGGTGGGGGAGGAGGGGTGCTGAGTGGCGGGGGTGGCGGAGAAGAAGAGAGGCGGGAGGAAGACGATGAAGTCTGGAAGGAGACGAAGATGAAGTGCGGTTGAAGCCGTGAAGGGATAAGAGGTTGGGTGTTCAGATTTTTGCTATGGCCCGAAACGTTCAATGTATGTAAGCATCCGTTTTTAATTTGCATACATATATGCTGCATACGGAGGGTGCTCACTTGGCAATGCAACTAGGGTTGCTAGGCATGCCAGCCGATTTCCAGCAAACCGGCAAAGGTAATGACATGATCCAACAAAGCGTCAAGCGAAGGTAATTCCTTTATAACTCGCAGGCGAATTACAGATGTCGATAGGTTGAATCTAGCAGGAAAGGTAGATAGGTACAATGTAAAAGCAATGTTAAGGTAGTGTAGATTGTTGAGTTGGCGTGTGCAAGGTCTTCTGGAGCCCTTCCTCCTCCTTTTATAGCCTCTCATTTGCCTTCGTCTCCAAGCTGTCGTGGACCGTAGGATCTTGGTAGTTTTAGTCGGATTCAACTTTCCATCCATAGTCGCATCCAGGGATAAAAGAATCGAAACCGGGCAATTTTCCGTTCGTTGGTCGGAAACGGTACCCGGCCGATTACCGGAATTCTCGGAAAAAATCCGATTAAAATTCGTTTAAATTTGATTAAAAACCAACCGAAATTCAAATTTTAAAATTTAAATTTGTAAAAATCAGAAAAACCGGCCATTCCCGGGACCAGCCGATAAATCCAGTTACCGACGGTAACCGGTTTTTTTCCCTGATCGAATCTATCTGGAAGTAATAACCGATCGAGCTAATCTGATCGTCGGTACACAAGGGATTCCTTCTTTCGAGTCCAGTCAGGAGGGCGGCTGTGCGCTACAGTGCATGTAAACAGTGGAGTGATTGCGAGTCTCTGTACTGCACATATATACCGGCCGGCCAACACGCTAGCTAGCGATCGACCTTCATATATGCTGATCGATGTAGCATCGCCTGCATCGGCATGAGGACACAACACTACACTACGGCATGTACACTTGGACACAAGTGCACTGTACCACGAACAACACGTTGTCTGGCTGATGTGGCATCCACAGTTTAGAGGGACACTTGCATGCATGCAGACGCAACGCAGCACATTACATACAGCCTTTTTTTTTGCTAGCTAAGCTAAGCTAAGAGCATTTTTAGTGTATTAAATTGATATCGATTCAAAGTCATGTCACGTAAGTATTCTAGGAATTGAGTTTGTTTTTCTCCAATGTATTGAACCGATTCCTATTAATAACTGGGACCCATGTTACATTAAAAAACTACAAAATAATAATATCATCTCTCAATCGCACTCTTTCGTACGTAGTTGTTTAATGCTCATATGAGTTATTTAATGCTTTGAATCGACTCTAAGTAGAGTCCGGTTTCATGTATTTTTTTTGTTGGAATCGACCTCTCCAATATATTTAATTGATTCAATGTATTCTCTCTCCTTATTTGAACCAGCTAAAATACAACACAAGCGGTGGAGCATGTGGTTTAATTTGATGCAGAACGAAGAACCTTACCGGGGCTTGACATGCCGCGAATCCTCTTGAAAGAGAGGGTGCCCTCGGGAACACGGACACAAGTGGTGCATGGTCAGTCGTCACCGTCTTAGAAGGTGTTGGGTTAAGTCTCACAACGAAAGCAACCCTCGTGTTTAGTTAAGCGAGAAAGAAAGAGAGTAGTAAGAATTCTCTTATCCCATTTGGAAGGATACCATCCTTATAACTATCCATGACTGCTTTTTGTCTCTAGCATGACCACTTGATAAAATGTGGAGGAAAGTAGGGAAATGGCCGATACTCTTGGAAGAATTCCTCTTTGGTCGATAGGTAATCAGAATGGTATTCTGTATTCCCGTGATTGGTTTAATAGGTGTTTTTCTTTTACGGTTCATATTCGGATTGGGTTCATCTCTATAGTAATCGGAGGGACAGTTGTAAAGATGAAAAAGTAGGAGCTTAGCGGGTCCTTACCCCTTTTATCGATTAGAGAGGAAAGGACCATGCGAATTCTTACTCTTATAATATAACACGACTTTTAATCTATTCCATAACCTACAAATGGGTTACCTATTTCGATTTGTAAAAATAACAAAGAGAAAACCTTTGCTCGATGGTCGAGAATCCTCTATTTATTCTTTTGTTTGTTAATGGTGTTAGTGAAGCAATCCATCGGTTGATTTATAGTCCCCCGCCCTTCGCCCATGAAATTGATTCACTCTTATGAAGCAACAAGAAAGAAGGGGTCAATCGATGATCAATATTCTATTCCACGAAAGAAGTATCCTGCAAATCATTGATTTAGTTTAGAGTAATAAACTAATAAAACCTTAATCAAAACTACTCAACTAGCCTAAAAAGAAAAACCACCCTTCAATAGAAGAGTATACGGTTTTTTGCAAAAATTCTGTAAGTTCGAAGTTGAACTTAATTGAACAAGTCAAGAAATTCTATTTGCTCACAAGAAATTTGTCCCCCGCCATATTTTCTTTCCCTCTGTTTGTCCACTACCTCATCTGAACCTAAGCAAAAGAGGTCCAAGAGACAGACCCGAATAAAGAAAAGAAGAAATAGTAATCTTTGACGAATAGGAAGAAAAATAATTCTTAATTTTGATACAAGAAGAATCGACACAAGAAAAAGGTAAAAAGCCTTTTTCTTGTGCCCAATAGAGGATTAAGAAGACCAGCAATCCCTCCTAAAAGGAGGAAATCCTTTTATTGTTCTCGCCTTTGCCTTGAATTCTATTCTTTTGCATGAGGTAGAAATAAGAAATTCCAGGCATCTCGCAAAGGAGATGGTCTAAGCTAGCTAGCCCCTCAGTCAGCGAAAAGTCGACCGAGCTAATGACCGACCCATCGATCCGATCTCAGCAAAGATCTGGAAACTGCAAGGGGGGCATACTTATACTTACATGTATGTAGCTGGAAATGGGAAATTGATAAGTTAATTAAAGCTAGAGCTACATATCTACGTAGAAAAGAAGAATAGGCTAGCTAATGTATGTAACGAAGCCACTGGGAAACGATATAGCAGCAAGTTTTATGATGTTTCAATAAGTGTTGTGAGAGCATTCTATAAGTTTCAGGTTTCAGCGAGTCTTGTGTGTTTCTATAAGTTTTCAGATGATCCCAAAAAAAAGTTTTGAACCAAGTTTCAACGAGTTTCAGATTTTGGAACACAGTTTTCAACAAGTTTCAGCCGGAGAGTTTTGACAAAGTTTCAAACAAGAGTTTCAAAACGTTCCAATAGGTTTCAAACAAGTTTTAACCAAAGTTTCACGATAGTTTCGGCCAACTCACCTGACTACGATGGCAATACTACGCCGCCACGGAGAAGCCCGGCACTATCTGCCGCCAACACACCCTCTTCTCCAACTCTAGCCCTGACTATCGCCGATGCCACGGCACCGACCGATGTCGCTCACCGCCGAATCTGTGTTCGAGCTCTGTGTTGAGCATCCACCTCTCTCTCTCTCTCTCTCTCTCTCTCTTCCCCATCTCTGGCGTGAGCTCCGAACCACGTTGTTGTCAAATCCGGAGCGGAGGTGAAGCACCGCGCCGCTGCCCGCTCTAGATCTAGAGTCGGAGTTGAAGGAGGAAGTGGAGGAGCGGCGTTGGTGATAGTGTACATATCAGTTGGGATATCGGGATCCGATCAATCTTCCATCCAGCCAACAGGCTGATTGATCTCCCTGCTATCTTTCCTTTCCTTGTAATTCTCATCTATTGAGAGAGAGAGGGGTGTGAGGGAGACATAACCTTATGATTTGTGAGGAACGGATCGAACAACTAGACATATATTGTTGCAATTGTACAGTATTCCACAGTATTTCTCTATGTATAATCCTGCCGGCAGGGTAGCAACGATCAGTTGACTACATGCCTGATGAAATCCAAATTAATGGAGTACTATTTACTTGACATACAGTATGCACAGATGCCACATCCACACGTGAAAAGACAATTATAGTACAGTGGATTTTTTTTGGGGTGCCGAAATGGCACTGTTCCTGAATGTTTAAGCGAAAATGGCTCTTTTCGCACCGTATTTGCAGATTTGGCGTTTCGACCGCATGACCACCGCTCGGACTAGTTTTTGAAACGACACATGCGCACTGTCGCACGGCCACCGTACGGTTTTGTCTCGGCCGCACGACCACCATGCGGTTGAGGACAAGCAATGTTTTGCAACGTCGGCACTGTTTGATTAATTCCACACGGGAGAGCTTAATTAACTAATGATAGTTTATTAGCTTGTGTGTTACATTAATTTAATTTAGAGGCAACCTGTTTAGAACTGGATTGTTAGTATCCATCTGTCATGTAGCTGTGTAACACTGCACCTCCAATCTTCCTCGTGATCACTTTTTCGGAGTCCTGATTATTATTATTTTTTTCTAAAAGATGTGTGTGCAGTGTCCTAACAATGTTGTCATGCATCCTCTGTGTAATTGTGCCTTTCATCCTTTTTATCCCTAAGGATTTGGATTTAGGATCATCTTTGAGTTCAATTTGTGGAGTACTTGGTCAGTTATTTTCTATCCAGTGGTTTCGATAACAGATGGGATAAAATTTTAGAATATCAAATGTAGAAACGATGTGATTTGTTTGTGGGTCACTTAACAATAAAAGGAAGATTAAAAATATTTTTTAGATAAAGGAAGATTTTATTGAACTCAACCGATTACATCAAGGTGATACAACCATCTTGAGATCTCTTGGCCTCTACATAACTAGGATGTACACAGCCAAGACACTCACGACACCCACAAAATTAAAAGTCAAAGAAGTGCAGAAGAATCAAGGGCCATCAATCCCGAGACTAGATCGCCACCCATGTCCTGGGTAAAACATTCTCGACCACCGCTCCAAGTGTAGATACCCATAATAACCAAATCCCGCGAACCCGCTCAGAGAATAACCGGTCTTGCAACCAATGGATAATTAAATAAACCACCGCAAAGGAGAATCAATAACTTTTATATGAAAAACCATATCATTCCTGCATAACCAAAGCGACCAACAAGTAACAGCCGCCCCTAACATGACATATAGTTGTAAATCCTTCTGGACTCCCCTAATCCAACCAGAAAACATGTGAGAAACATGATGAGGAGGTCTAATCCCACTAGCCATATGTATAACAGTCCAAACCGAGCGGGCAAAATGACATTCAAAGAAAAGATGTTTAATTGTCTCCTTACAATGACAAAAACAACAATCTTGATTGCCTTGCCAGTTACGTTTTGCTAGGTTATCCTTAGTTAACACCACTCCACGGCGGAGATACCAAAGGAACACCTTAACCTTCAGGGGTACCTTTAGTTTCCATATTCGTCTATTTATATTAGGGACATCACTATGCACTAGTGCTAGATAATGAGACTTCACAGTGAATTGCCCATTAGAGGATAAGTTCCAACGAAACTCATCTTGCTCCTGAATTAATTCTATATTAGCGATGCGTGGTAATAGGTTATTCCAAGCCACTAGTTTTGAACCAATTAGATCCCTTCTCCATGAAAAATTTGGATGGCCAGTCTGAAAGACTTCTGCAACAGATACCTGCTTTTGCCTAACAATATTGTAAAGGCCAGGGTACTGTTCCCGCAGGGTTGCATTTCCCAACCAAATGTCTTCCCAGAACCTAATTTGGGAACCATCTTTGATTATGAATGATCCAAAACGGAAGAAAGCTGGTTTCACCTTCATTAGACTTGCCCAAAAATGAGAATCCCCGGCCTTCCACTGAACCTGCGACAGAGGCTGGGAGCCCAAATATTTATTTCGTATTATCTGCTGCCAAACTCCATCTGTAGTAAGCAACCTAAAAAGCCACTTGCTAAGTAAGGCTATGTTTTTAATATCCAAATCATGGATTCCTAAACCCCCTTGATCTTTAGGACGGCACACTATGTTCCATTTAGCCAAACGATACTTCTTTTTTTGACCATCACTCTGCCAGAAGAACCTAGAGCGAAAGTAGTTAAGTTTGTTGAGTACCCCTCTCGGAATCGCAAAGAAAGACATCATGTACATTGGGAGGCTGCTAAGCACTGAGTTAATCAGAGTGAGTCGTCCTCCTATGGATAGAAGTTTCCCTTTCCAACTACTAAGTCGCTTCTCAAATCTTTCCACCACTTCTTTCCAATCGGCATTTCTTAGCTTCCTATAATGTATAGGGATACCCAAGTACCGAATTGGAAATTCACCTGTGGAGCAACCAAATGACTCTGTATATTCTTGCTCAAAATCTCTAGCTTTGCCAAAGCAGTATAATTCACTTTTATGGAAATTAATTTTTAGTCCCGATAGTTGCTCAAAAGCATAAAGCAATAACTTCAAGTTTCAAGCTTTCTCTAGATCATGTTCCATAAAGAGAACCGTATCATCAGCATACTGTAGGATAGAGAGTCCACCATCAATAAGATGTGGTATAATCCTCGCAATTTGCCCATCCGATTAGGCTCTATTGATTAGAACGACCAACATGTCACTTCGATGTTGAAGAGCATCGGCGATAAAGGGTCTCCTTGTCGTAAACCTTTCTTAGTTTGGAAGAAATGTCCTACCTCCTCATTGACTTTGACCGCAACACTCCTCCCGATACAAAAGACTCAACCCAAGCAATCCACTTGGACGAAAACCTTTCATCCGTAAGGTTTGCATTAGAAAAGGCCATTTGACCTTATCATAGGCTTTTTTCAAAGTCTACTTTAAAATCACCCCATTCAAATTCTTACGATGTAATTCATGTCTTCGCCTCATGTAGGACTACAACTCCTTCAAGGATGTTACGCCCTCGCATAAAAGCGGTTTGTGTAGGACTCACCACATGGTCTGTCACCGAATTAATTTCGCTTTGTCGCGACTTTGGTGAAAATTTTGAAACTGACGTTTAACAAACAAATTGGCCTGTGTTGCTGAATTCAGTTTGCTTCTTGAACTTTTGGAAGTAGTGTTATTACCCCAAAGTTGAAACTGAACAGGGGGAGATTTCCAGCATGGAATTCCTTGAAAAGATTCATCAGATCATCCTTGATGATATCCCAAAATTTTTGATAGAACTCATGGGAAAACCATCCTGTCCAGAGCCTTATTATGTGCCATTCCAAAAACAGCTCCCGAACCTCCTCCTCCTAAAAAGGAGCCGTAAGGAACTCATTTTCCAATTCCGTAACCTGGGATATATCCTCTATAAAAGATTCATCTAGTGTAAAGTGAGAATCCTCAAGTTGACCAAAAAGTTTCTTGTAGTAGTTAGTAATGTATGATTTGAGTGCTGTAGTCCCTTCTATTTTTCCTTCTTCCTGATCAAGGCAAAAAATTAATTTCTTCCTATGTTTACCATTGGCTACCATGTGATAATATTTCGTATTATTATCACCCAAAAGGACGTCAAACACCTTTGCTCTTTGGTACCATTTGATTTCTTCCTCACGGAGAAGTTTAGCTAACTGATCTCTTGATTGAGCGAGCTGCTCTCTCTCAGAGTCAGTTAAGTCACGTACCTCAGCAGAGATGTCCAGAGCATCAATGGTATTTTGGAGACAAGCTTTCTGTTGCTTATATGAACCGCTAGTATGAGCTGCCCAACCCCTCAGATAACTGCGTAATGCACTCATCTTATTGTTCCATCGTTGAACGGAGTTGCAACCTATAACCGGTTTGTTCCAGATTTCCTTTACAAGGTCCCTAAAATCCTCACGTAAGAACCATCCTAGTTCAAGTTTGAACTGCTTATGGTTTCTTATGGAAGGCGCCCTTCCAGTTTGTAGTAACAGAGGTGTGTGATCTGAAATACCTCTTCAGAGCATGAACCGATACCAAAGGATACTTGGATTCCCATTCATTGTCATTAGAACTTTGTCAAGCTTCTCATAAGTTGGATTTGGAAGGAATTAGCCCAAGTAAACTGTTGTCCCGATAAAGCTATTTCTCTAAGGTCAAAGTCATCAATTACAAAGATTGAAAAGAAATGGCCACCGAGAACTATATCGATCATTGTTCTTTTCACATCTTGCATCTTAAAATGTTAAAATCCCCACCAATTAATGTCGGAAGGGGTTTTGTTGACACGCACGAACTAACTCTACGAAAACCGGCTTTGAAATCATCTCGCGGCCCATAAATCGCCATCGTAATCCATTTGAAACTATCCTCCTTATTAGTCAAATGAAATTTGACATAAAATTCATACCGACAATCAAAAACAAATCTAAAATGGAGGCATTAATTCCAAGTAAAATGCCCCGGATCTACCACGTGGGGAGACAATGCCAAACTAAATCTGCTCCCCAGAGAGGCGACTTAGACTCGCCTTTGACATGTCATTCTTCCTCGTCTCCAAAATTGCCACAAAATCTAAATTGTATTCCTTTATACAATCCGCCACATACCTAAATTTAGCCAAGTCTGAAAGACCTCTTCTATTCCAGTATATGCCTTTCATGAGGACACAACTCGAGAGGGTTTATTTTTAGCCAAACGGGCTTTGTGTCCTTTCTTCTTGCTTGATTTAGATTTTCTTGCAGAAACCATCAAGTCACTAATTGTAGTGCTTAGGTCTGCCTCATCTAATCCAACCTCTAAGACTTCCTTTACTAAGTGATCGAGTAGGATACCGTTATATACAACATCCTCGTCATCACTAGCCTCAAAAGGATTATCTCCATTAAGAGTTTGAGAATCAATTGATCTAGGAACCACCTTTAATCTATCTACCTCAATATGTTTCAACTTATTAACCGAAATAGCAATATCATTACCAGTGGAACCCAAAGAAACTCCCACATTATTCAGCTGAGATAAAATACGATCATCAGGTAAATACCGAATTGAAACAGTATGTTTACCTTGTATGAGAGGAGTTGCAGGGGTATTGGTAGGAAAGAAAGGCTGAAAGGCACTCATCTCCTTTGGAGCCCTATCCAAATTGCGAGCCGCCGTACGCTTCATAGCCTTGCTCAAAGAGTCCTCATCAGCAGCGGAAATGCCATTGTTGTCCACATTTACCCGGCTGCTTCGACGAGGCACAATGTAACTCTCCGGGGATGGAGTTATGGTGTTGTTCTTCCCATTAGGCTTTGGTGTCTCCGTGAAATCGCTAGCAAAGCGCCTTTGCCATACCGTTCCTTATTTCCGCATGCACCCATGGAGATTGGATGCACCTTATCGCTAATCGCAATAGGGCTCTTAGGCGGCGACGGCGATGAGACCTCCATCTGGCGGTTCCTACCAGACGCGATCACGGTGTTGACGACGTCCGCACTGCCCACATGCCGCAAACTTCCTGGTGAGGAGGAAAACACCGCAGTATTCTTTTGTCGCTGATCTCCCGGCAAAGAGGCATCTGCATTGCCCACGTGCTGCGAATTGCCTGGTGAGGAAGAAACCACCGCAATGCTTTGTCGCTGGCCTCCAGTCGAAGAGGACACCGCAATACACTTTTGACGCTGTCCTCCCGACGAAGAGGAAGTCGCAGTAACAGTAGGTGTCAACGGCAAGCAAACTTGCTGTGTGTTCGCAGCCGGTTTGATAAAAGAAGAAGCCATGTCCACTTGCTGTGTGTTCTCAGCTGGCGACCAAATCCTAGGACTCGCGTGATCAGAGCTAACCGGCGAGGTTCCCGCAATCCTAGGACTCATTTGAGCAGAGCTACTCGGCGAGGCACTCATTTGAACAGAGCTACCCGGCGAGGCACTCATTTGAACAGATCTACTCGGCAAGGCTCCAGCAGTCCCAACAAAGCCCATGTCCATGACAATAGGACGTAGCGGAGGAGGAGGTCTGCTGTTGCCGAATGGAGTAAGAGCTAACTGCATAGGAACTATTCCGAGTACCCTGTCCCGCCTGAGGCTCACCAGATGAACTGCCTTTGAGACGCTTGACAATTTGATGAGGAGAATCATCACCCTGAGGACCTCCCTCAGTATCAGCCCCATCATCATCCCGACCCAATGTATCATCAGACCTCGGCAACGCTGGTTGGAAATCTTCTTCCTCAAGGGAAAACGTGATAGAGTAACCGAATTTCCCAAACACCGTGTCAGTGGTGAGGGGTAAATCCTCCCGGCTGAGCAAACATACCTTGATGCGAATGACCCCCTTACAACGAAAAGTGAGCATATCCACATCTTGTGTAGCTCCGATGAGAGTCCCCAACGCGCAAAAGCCAAGGTAATGTCGCCATGGGTGAGGGACACCTGTGACATGCACCCATACCTCGTCAAGCTGGTAGACTGGAACCACATCCGAGGAAGGACGCCATTCTGAAATCGTGATGGAAACTCCATGATTCTTTAGCCTGAATTCAACATCATCCAACCGTTTCAGCTCCTCCTCAGAAGGAAAGGTGACCAGAAAAGCATTATCACCATGTGGCAAGGCCTCCCAATTCCAATCGAACGGATGAGACGAGCCAATTCCTTTTGTACCACGTGGTCGCAAGGTGACCACCCATAATTAGGACCAAAGTCGCCGGACAAAGATTAGGCATATCCACATTCAGATCAAAGTCCTGAATTTTCAGAAAACCAAGTTTCTGTTCACCAAATCCAAACAAAGTTGCACTCGGTTTTGGCATCTTGAGTAGAGGACATTTGGCTGGAAGATGAGCATCCTTCTTGTTACAAATGTGACAATCAAGATTGACTAGACAAACATCCATCAAATGGCCATTCGTTTTACATCTGAAACAGTGTGGTGGGCGAGCTTTTTTTGTCCTTACCATCGGTTTTTCGCTCCAAAGATGCCCAGATTGTTTCGGCGACCATCTGATCCAAGGTGCCGACTGCTTCCACTGCCTGCATTGGTTGTGTTGATTTTGTCGGTTGGACTACAGTAGTGGAAACAGATTGTGGCGCCACAGCAGAAGACGCGTTCCCCTGGAGCTGCCGGTGAAATCGCCCGAGGACGCGGCGATAGCCGCCTGCAAGATGATGTCGCAGGTATTCCTCTTGATTGCGGGTCATGCGATGAGCAAAGTTGGGCGGCGGACGGTGGTAGTTGCGCTGTGGCGGATAATGTCTCGTTAATTGGTTGTTTGGGCGGCGCGCCGATCGCGAAAGGTGTTCCCGCGCCATCGGCGTAGCTAGGGCGAGAAGTGTTGATCTGACAGAGAAATTGGTGATCGCGTAGATGAGGACGATATGCGAAGGTCCCCAATCGATCTCCCGTAAAGACGTTTACTCGCCGGGCCCAGCAGACAGCCCGTCACGAAAGCCTTTTTCAAAATTTGAATCGGCTCCGTTGATGGCTCTCCTGGATCCGGATTTGTCTCTAACAGCTGTACCGGTTCCGCCATCGGCAGTGTCGTCTTCGACATGAAGTCGCCGAGGACCGCCGGCCGCAAACGTGGACGAGGAAGAGGACCTTTCCATGGCCGGATCAACCATCCACATTGTTGCCGTTGATGACTATCTGAAGTATGTAAATTGCGGCGGCGAGAAACTAATTTCCAATCGCCACCACCATCGCAAGAAGAAACCGGCGACGAGCCGGAGGGGCAAAGACTAACCTGTTGCGGTGAGGCTGGAAGCTTGGCCTGTTGTCTCTCCCACCACCTGGATGCTGGAGTTGGGTAACCAACCTCTGCCCAAAATTCTTGCACCGGGGTTGTCTCCTCAGTTCACGATGCACCAGCGTCGACTGCCGACTTCTGTTCACCGCTGGCTGCAGGAATACCAGCGTCTTCACCCCCAACATCTTCTGACTCTATCTGTGAGAGACTTGCAAAACGTGATCCTCGTTGTGGAGGAGCCGGGCGAGGCGCCAGCGTGAGCCGGCGTTGACAGTGGAGGTCGTCGTCACTGTCAAACATTTTTAAAAAAATGGGGCTATTACTCTCTCTAAGAAGATTAAAAATATAGTCTCCCTTTCCTTTGATGTTGCCTCCTGTCATTTTCCTTGTGATTCTCATCTATTGAGAGAGGGGGTGTGAGGGAGACACAACCTTATGATTTGTGAGGACGGATCGAACGACTAGTACGCATATTGTTGTAATTGTACAGTATTTCATAGTATTTCTCTATGTATAATCCTGCCGGCAGGGTAGCAGTACTACGTTACAAGTGCAACAACGATCAGTTAACGTGTCGGCTCAAAAACTAGTTCGAGTGATGTCCTTGTGGTTGAAACACCAATTCATGTTCGCTAAAACATCCTGGGAACAGTGTGCACCACCGGTCCTTGATTCATTACCGGGCGCGGCCAAAGGAAACAAGTCAAGGAGGAGGAGGAGGAGGAGGATGATCAACCGAAAAGAAAAGTGGTCCATCCATCATGGATCTGATGGAAAAGGTTTTACGGGGAATTCCGCCGCTTCGCTTGTCCCGTACCCATTGATTTTGCCTGATGACTTGCTGATCAGTGTGGCGTTGCAGCAGGGGAAAGCAGCAGCTGACGAGTGATCACTGATCAGGTAGCTAGGCGCCAATGGCCGGGAGCGAGCGAGGTAGACGACGAGGAAAGATACAACTCCGAGGAGGCGGCGGACAAATTAAGCTAAGCGCGCCTGACATGCACGCATCTCTCTGCAGATGGCGCATTGGATGGGATATGCATGATGGATTTTGCTGCTCCACGCGAGTGCAGCCAGGCCTGGATTGGCATTGGCGTTGGCATCTCGCGTGCTCATGGAACTCGCAAATGGAATTTGGCGTCTACGATGCTTGCTCCCCTCCCCCTGCCCCTGCCCTGATCAACTCGTCGTCTTAATCCTGCAGCCCCCAGAGGGAGGCAGCAGCAGCAGCAGCCGGCCGGCCGGATAAAATCGGACGGAATTGATCGATCGATCGATGTGCACGCGCTTTGGTCGCTTCTGGGTGCCCATTCCTCCCCCTCCCCCTGTCCCTTTCCCTTGCCTTTTATTCTCTCTACCCATCACATTCAGTTCCATCCATCCTTGTGTAACTTGAATTTCTCTCTTCCTCCATCTGCATGTCTCGATCTGGCTGGCTCTGCTTGTTGCCCTGATGCTCATCTCCATCACACGCACGCACATATATACCTTGCTAGCTAGCTAGCGACCTTGTCTTTTAATTAATGGGATTGACTGCTCTTGTTCTTTCGCATCCGTAGGGACCAAGAGAGGCCGGGAGAGATCAGATGGAACAAACAGCGTACAGACCCATGCTAATCTATCTTATCTGGTTTCAGAGTTAATTGGAACAGCTATATATACCGATTAATTAATAAAAGGACAGGAGACATCACACGACTCCCGTGTCGCTTGGCTCGAGCGACCCGGGTGGCGATGCCGAGCTTCCCGAGAGCCACCGCCTCTAGCCCTCATGCGGGCCGCGCCGCTGCTCGCTGCACGTGGCGCCCCTTCCACCTCCTCGCTTTGCCTCACTCCCCTCCCTCTCGGCTCTCGCCGAGGTTGTCGCCAAGATCGCCTGCCCATCCGTGTGGTAGGGCGAGCCTCGGTGGAGCCGGAGACGTGGCACCACCCCTCTGCCGAGTGGAGCCCGTCGTCCGAAGGCGTCTTCTTGGTGGCAGATCCATTTCGAGATCTGGATCTCGATCTCGATCTCTCCGCCGGAGCTCGGGGCAGGCAGGTTCGGCCATTGCGCCACGAGGGTGCCGACGCTAAGGTCTCTCGCTGGGGAGCCGCGTCGTTTTCTCGCCACGAGGAGTTCTGTCGCTCAAAGGAGCCACCGCCACCCCTAGGGCCGCTATCGTTTCCACACGGGTGACCAGCCATGGATCCACGCCTCGGTCTGCAGCGTCGCCGGCGCCGGATCGCCCTCTTCTAGCAGGATTCGAGCTCTGGCGGTGTTCGCCGTCGGTCTCTTCTTCTGGCGATCGCATCTTCGCAGCAGCGTCGGTGGTGGCTGCGTCCGGTCCGTCTGGCCCCGACCGCCGATCTCTCCCCGGTGGTCGCCGCTCGCCGTCTGGTCTTGCCGACTAACGTCGTCTTCGCGCCTGCCGTGGAGATTGCTCTCGATCGCGGTGCGTTGTGGAGTCCGCGCTCGACGCGGTCTTTGTCTTTGGTGCGGCGCGCCAGTACCTCTTTTGTGCATGTTTTGGGGCGGGAGTCATGAGCGAAAGCTTCCCGCTTCTTGTCGGTGCAAAGGTCGTTGACACCCTGACGCCATTCCTCCCCGAGGCGGCATTTCGCGTCTCCACCCTAGATGCTTCTCCAGTGAAAACCCCGTCCGTGTTCGGACGGCGATCATGGGCATTGTTGTCGCACCTTCTGAAGGTGTCGCCGAAGCCCTCGCTCTATTCTTTTTGAACCGCCAGGTTCTTTTGTAGGTTT
The DNA here is from genome assembly GCA_036346405.1 of Phyllostachys edulis. Classification (NCBI taxonomy): domain Eukaryota; kingdom Viridiplantae; phylum Streptophyta; class Magnoliopsida; order Poales; family Poaceae; genus Phyllostachys; species Phyllostachys edulis. The sequence continues at coordinate 18,913 of JAYEVD010000135.1, read as the reverse complement.
ACCCCAACGTCCTCGATTCACGGTGGCTCTTCTTTCTGGATTGGTGCTTCGCGATAGCTTTCCGGTCCAATACGCGCTCCTCGACGCGGCCTTTGTCGACTTGTGTGATGAGAGGAGCGGGCGTGGGCTCCGGCTCACGACAAAGAGGTGCGGCGTGGGAGCAGGCTCCGCCGACCGAAGTTGTGTAGGAGCGGCGTGGGAGCGAGGCTCACGACCGCGTTGTTGGGTTGGTTGGTTAGCGTGCAAGTTGTTGGGTTAGACTTGCTGTCTTTGTCTGGTTGTGTCTTCGGTGCGGCGTTCTGTTCGAGTTGAGGCATTTTGTCGTCTTGGGGTTGGTTACCGGTTTTGCTCCTCTGAAACCGTGCCTTTTGTTAAGGTTTTTGGGCCGGTTTCTTATAAACCGGTCAAATCTCTTCTTTTTATTTATATATGCTCGGCTGGAGCTCCGTTCAAAAAAAAAAAAGGACAGGAAAATCCATTGGTTGCTGATCAGTAATGCCTCCCTTGTTTGTTTTTTTTGCTCTCTTCCATCTGGATGGCATTAGTCTCAGCTCAGGCCACCGGCCAATGCAGCGCTGCGTCTGCGAGTGAGGACGTGTTTAGCCTTTGCCTTCCGCTAACCTCGTCTGTTCTCGTGTCGTGCTCGTGCCCCAACTACCTCCTTGCGACTCGACATCCTCCAAAAGAAACGTCCAAAAACAGAGGAAACGCCAAAACAGAAATACGGACGGAGGCAAATGCATGGAGACGACAAAATTAAGCCCATCGCTCGCTATTGGCTAGCAGCTAGCTGAGTGACAAGCAATTTAGCTAGCTAGAGAGGAAAACTAGTAGTAAAATCTTTTGATCTGTGTCGACGATCCATTCCAATTCCAATTCCAAAAACAACTACTCCAGATGGAATAATAGGTACGTCCTGGCAATGGCAATGGCAATGGCGATGGCAGCAGTAGCAACCTGAGCTGAGCATATGTAGAGAGTGGGAGAGGGAGAGATGCAGGTGGGTAGGTTGAGCCTAGCTAAGAGCCCTAGAGGGCTGCAGCTGGTTGGGCCTGGGCTTGGACCCACCTTGCGAAGACCTCGAGCGTCCTCATGTCGGCCCTGTAGTGCTTCTGCGTGAAGTCGAGCAGCGTTCGCCATGTGAAGTCCGGGTACGCGCGGGGGTTGTCGGCGTCGACGAGCGTCCCCGGCGGGCGCACCACCTTGTCCATCTCCGGGCAGAGGAAGAAGGCGAGCGACTTGCGGGGCACCCGGCTGTTGACGACGGCGCGGTGCAGGCAGCTCTTGTATCGGCCGTTGGAGAGCGCCGTGAAGGTGTCGCCAATGTTGACGACGAAGGCGCCGGTGTGGGGGCGGATGGAGCGCCAGCGGCCGTCGGTGAAGACCTGGAGACCGCCGACGTCGTCCTGGTGGAGGATGGTGAGGGAGGTGGGGTCGCAATGCGGGCCCGTGCCCAGCGTCTCGTACGGGCGCTGGCACGGCGGGTAGTAGTTGAGCCGCATTATGGAGTCGTTGCCCTCGAAGAAGCTCCGGTAGTGCGCGCGCCCCACGCCCAGGCTCTCGCCCAGCACCTCCATGATCTCCAGCGACAGCCGGCTCATCTCCCCGCAGTAGCGCGCGTACACCTCCCTGTTTTTCCATGTCTAGTGTTAGCTCCGCTCTCATGCCCCCTGATTCCCTCCCTCCCTCTGTTTCTCGGACCAAGCGGAGCAGGCAGAGGAATGCACATACCGAGGTGGCGGTACTCCTCGCCGAGCTTTTGCACCAAGTAGTCGACGACGAGGTCGGGCGAGGAGGCGCAGGCGGAGTAGCAGAAGGACAGCGTCTCCTTCCAGGGGAGCTTGGACGCGAACCGCCCCGTGAAGCTGCTCGCGTACCCGCGGCTCTCGCAGAGCCGGCTGCGCGCGCTGCTTCTCCGTGAGTGGCAACGTGAAGAAGGTGTCCACGCAGCGGTGGGCCTCCGCCAGCGGCACCGCGTTGATGCCGTGGTTCACCACCTGGAAGAAGTCGTGCCGCTCGCACGCCTCCCTCACCTGTCGGGTCACCTCTGCGGCGGCCGCGCGGTCCCCCAAGAGGAGCACGCCGATGTTGATGAGCGGCACGGGGAGCTCCTCAGCGGCGTCAGGGGTGGGGCTCTCGTCCCCCGGCCAGATGAACTGCGACGGGATGTCGGCCTGCCCGCTCAGCACGGCGGCGTCGAAGAACCCCTGCGGGCTCTGCTGCACCATGGTCGACGATGCCGAGACCGCAAGAAGCAGAGTATGCACTACTAGAAGCAGGAAACTCTAGGCGCGGCGTGGAAGATCGACGATGGCTGATCGACTAGTGAGCTAGCGATCGATCGAGTGCAAGTGAAGTGGAATGGCAGAATATATATATATATATATATGAATAATCCTCCTACTAATCTACTACTACTACTACTGGTAGCGAGCGAGCGAGCTAGCTGAGTGGGAGGATTCTGTCGAACGGCCGAGACTTGAACAAGACTGGCCTGGTGGCCTCTCGCAGCCCCCTCCCTGCCTTTTTATACGGCCGAGCCTGGGAATGGGATCAACTAACTGCCTCTGCCCAGAGCTTTCTCTCTCTCTTTTGTTTTTTTAACCCCTCTGTTTCTCTCCACCCCTCTTTTCCTCTTTTCTTTTGCTTTTTTTTTTTTGCTTTTGGTTGAGAGAAAGTGGAACGAAAGTGATGTCATACCATACGGCAAGCAGTATTTTCCTAGTTAAGAAGAAAAAAAAATTTCCATGACACCTAGAGATGCGTAGCATGCTAGCTAGCTGTAAGTCCCTAATAGTTTTTCTTCTTCTAAAAGACTCTTTATCACTCGAAAACTCAACATGAGCCATCAGTGATCTCTCTGGTGGCTGCAGGTGTTAGCCACCAAATTACCGGATGCTATTTGGTTCGTGGTTATGCGATGTAGCTGCAGTTTTGTACGAACCCCCATAGACCAGAGGTTGACTAACCGGATATCCATGGTGCACATATATGCATGTCTATATATAACTCCTCATCTCTTGGCCTAGACAAGCGGCGATTAATTAATCCACACATCTATCTTCGCAATAATAGTAATAATAATAACAACACACATCTACATATAGCTGGGAGCTGTCATCTGGACGACACTTAATTTGTCCATGTTTTAGCTCTCTCTCTAGTTTTTTTTCTTTTTCTGTTTGTCTGTTCCCTCAGTTAATTTACCGCTTTTCTTGTTTTATATGTTGGAGAAAAGCCATACATAAACGCTTCTCCTCTTTCTCAGCTATCGCAACTCGAGTTTTCTTCTTCTCTCTCTCTCTCTCTTTTGTGTGGTTATATAGCTACGCGTACGTGTTGTATCAATTGGTTTATTAATTAAACTGAAATGGAGCTAGTGCCATGATTACCTCAACTAGCCTGAACTAATTTGTCTTTCATATATGTTGTTGGTTGGCTCCAAAACAAATGCCAGATAAGTTTTTAAACACAAATATTGTATGTATAGGCGTAGATCCTGATTTAGAAGAGTACAATTAACATATAGATGCCAGCCACCGATCGATGGTTTTGGCGCGATGCATGTCAACCACGCAACATCTACCCCTCCTAGTATAAATGTATAATTAGCAGCCCCGATCGATCGATCGAGAAGACGACGCCAGTCTTGTATGCTCATAATTAATTTGTGCTAATTCTTATCTTAATTCCTCCCTATCCCTCGCAAGGGTATATGCATGTGGTGATTTAAGTAATCAAATCAAACAACAGGGCGACACAAGCCCTATCTCGAGCCCGTCCCTCCTCCCCAATCCCCATCCCTCCTCGCCGCCGGCGACGGCGGGACTTTCTACGTTCTTGGAGGTGGCTTCGCACGGGAGACCGGGTGACTGCCAGTGGCTAAGCGGACGCGGGCAGGCGCTTAGGATCTAGAGCGAGGCCAAGGGCCTGCAGCTGCCCGAGGTCCCTCAGAGAGGCGATCTCAGGAGGTGTGGCCTCACTCCGGTGCAGGCGACGCTGGGCGAGGTTCTGACGACCGCGCCGATGGTGTCACGAGGCATATCTCACGCGGGCGGCCCCTCGATCTGGAGCGGCGGCTAGAGCGCCGGGAGTGGCGGCGCGCAAGTGGATCTAGCAAGCAGCGCGCCGGCGTCGATCTGGCGTGGATCGAAATCTGCAATCCTTCGGGCTCTGGATCTAGATTTGGGGCCAGCGGGGGCTGCCCTGACCCCTGTTGTCGGCCAGCGGTGCTCTGCTTTAGAGGTCGGTGGAGGTAGCCAACAAGGCTAGCCCGGGGTGCCTGTGCCGTCTGGATCTGGCGTCTCCACTGGATCCGATTTGGCTCTTGGGTGACGGCCGGCGAGAAGGTGGATGCAGCGGTGCTGTTGCGGGACGGCTTTGGAGGGCAACGACGGGAGCTTGTGGGGGTGGTGTGGTACCATGTTCTGGGTGAAAACCATTAATCCGGCTTTCAGCTGGATCCGACGACGGTGACGTCCTCGGGCGTCATTTACTTCCTTGGAGGTGTCATTTTGGAGCTCCGTTCCTCACCCTTCTCGCTTGTGCACTCGCGTCGAGAAGAGTCCGCCGCTCAGATCTAGGGAGGTCCACCCCCGCCGGCCGCCATCGCCGCTTGACGCAGCCGCAGCGGTCGTGGGCTTGTTTGGGCGTCGGGGTCGTTGCGTCTTGATGCGCATGGTGGATCCGCGCCTTCTTCGAAGCGGTGTCCACGTCTGCGGCTATTCTCCGTGCTCACCACCGCCCGACTACTAGGCACGCCTGCTGGCATTTTCATCCGAGATCTGCCACGCTTAGACATCATCTTGCCACAACTAGAGAAGTCTTCTCACCTCCAGCCAGAACCCCGCCTCGCTCGTTGCACGCCGCTTGGCTCAAGGGGCGGAGACAAGGTTGGACTCCCATGTCGCTATGTCTGGGCACCCGAGTGTAGGCCGTTGTCCCGAGTAGCAGGTGGTCGGCCGTTGAAAGAGCTCGGTAGCGGGTCACTGCGATTGGAAGAGTCCGAGTAGGGGTCAATGCTGCTTGAAGGGTCGCCTCAAGGAGTAAGAGGCGCAAGACGACTGTCCCGGAGGCCTCGTTTGTAGCAGTTTTGGTTCACTCCACCTTGTTTGAGCCACATGGGCGAAGGGGGAGAGGAGTCGGAGTTGTCGTCCTTCTTCTCAGATCGCCCATCATTATCGCTGAGAGAAAGAACTGCATCCTCACGTAATTCATATGAAGCTCCTCGTCGGTGGTCCTGTCAGCGTGTAGACCAACCTGCACCTACTTCTTCTTCTCTTTCAAGTTGGTGTTAGGGCGATCCTCTACTCTGTCAAGTTTTACCGGTTCGAAGCTCCTGTGGGTTGGATGGGAGGTGTTGTCTTTCCCTTAGCTTTGATGTGTGTGTGCGACAGAGATGGTTGGTGTTAGGGTGTGGTTAGTTGGCGTCTTTAGCGCTGGTGCTGATCATAGGGTGTCGCAAGGCGTGCCTTAGTTACGGGTTTTCCTCCCGCTAGGGGGGTTTTCTCCTGTAGGGGTGTATCTTTTTGTTTTTATCTTGTTTTCTGCTACTTTATCAATGCAAAGGGTAGCTCTCTTGCCTCTTCGTTTCAAATCAAACAACACAAGCTAGCAACCAAACTGGATCTTCTTCTCTTGTGCAAAGATTGCATTGTTCACTTCTACTGCTGCCCATACAAAACTAAACAACACCTTTTGCTCTCTGAATAATGCAGGCAGATGATGGGTACATACATACAAGAAAGTACAGCACTACTGCATGTGTCGCTCTCTTAGTGTTCTATGCTAGCTGTAAACCCGTACAATCATCGCGTGCGTGGCTAGCTAGATGCTACAGTAAGCATATTTATTTCTTTTGAGGAGAATAGTAGTCCAGTTGTACGTGTTTGTTACATGACACTCTAATACCATATATACCAGGTTTATGCCCATTTTCTATTTCTCTCGATTGATGAAAGAAAGAATTCCTAGTTTTTTCCCCCGGATTTAATTAAGGACTCTCATGAATTTCTAGCCCTCGAAACAAACATGGGACACTTTTCGTGGACTAATATATTCGCTCGTGCTGGTTTATTACATGCATACACGTATGCATGTCTTTAATCATCAGCTGTTGTTTAAGACATATAGAGATGATCGATGAACCACTGGACTGCACTGCCAATTAATGTTTGTCACCGCTGACGGCACACTTGTGCATATTGTGTGTGTATATATATAATAATTATTATAATTAGTTAACTGGCGATGTTCTTGTCGGATTAATTAGCACAGTCTACCTGCATATTAGCGAAAGGTGCTTCTACACGGGTCAAAATCAAATGTATCCCCTCCAATGACAAGTTTGCAAGTATACAAATGCATGCATGGGTACATCATATTTAATGCGTTCGTAAATATATAAACGGGTGTTTGTGGTTATATATAAACCAGTGCTACCTTATCTTGATGTGCTGATTAATTTACCTAATCATATCGATCGACACATTATACAATGGAGAGGACTCTTGTCTGTATTTACCACGCGCCAGCCAGTATATATAGGTTCGTCTCAAAGATATGGAAAGATATACAATGAGTGTACATAGAGAGAGAGAGAGAGAGGATCAGTAAGCTCCAATGGCCGATGAAGGGCAGCAAATTAAAGGATAGCTAGCGCGGATTCGGTTACAGAAGGGCGCAACCAAACAAGACAGGGACCAAATTAATTAGCGCACATTCGGTTGCGTGTATTAATTAACCACTAGCTGGCATGGCATATATATACTAGTACATTGCAATTAGTACATATATGCATGTAGTACTATATATTGCAGTTGTGAAATTACGTAGTACGTATGCCCGGTAGTGGAGCCAGAATTTGAGAGTGCGAATTTAAGTAACACATGGTTACTAATCATTCTACTTCTACAATTACTACCAGAACTCCGGTTTTTCCCGAGTGTCTAAAACACTCGGGAAATTTACGAAAACACTCGGGAAAGATTTTCCCGAAGGTCGGCCGTTGGGAAAAAGCACTCGGGAGAGATTAGTCGGGAAAAAAAAACTGGTTTTCCGAGTGTTTCGAGATTTACACTCAGGAAAAATTTCTTTCCCGATTGTAAATCTGAACACTCGGGAAACAATTCAACACTCGGAAATAATATCTTTCCTGAGTGTAAATCTGAACACTCGGGAAACATCCAGCACTCGAGAATAATAAGTTTCCCGAGTATAATTCTAAACACTCGGGAAACATATAACACTCGGGAGAATAAGTGCTACAACGGGTTTAGCCACCGTAACAGGAAACTTTTACCGAGTGTGACACTCGGGAAAGTGACACTGATTACTGGTAGTAAAGCATTAAAATACATCCTCCGTATCCCAAATTTACTATGTGCTACATCTAAAAAAGTGAAGAACAATCCATGTGCAAGTAGTATAGCAATGCAAACTTCGCCGCTTTATCATTAAAAAGAACATATATTTTTACAACGCATTTAATGAATTATTAGTATATACAAGTTGAAACACATATTTTGACGACATATAATATGAATTGTTAGCACATACAAGTTTACAAAATGGTGATGCTTTCTTTTCATCAACAACCAACAAACAAACGATACAAAATCTACACCTCGTAATGTACGATCACCTTGTACAAAAACCTTGACCTAACCTCTCAGATAAACCTTTCCATCCATCTTCAACAATCAATCTTTTAACCACTTCCCTAGCTTTTGGCTTGTTTTGATTATCCATAACCTAAATGACAAGAGAGAAAACTTAAGGTCGATCAAATTAAGGTTAACTCACAGGATGTACAACAAATATCACAAAATATGAAAATAACAATGCAAAATACTAATAATATAAAGAAAGCATCTGTGAACAAAGCGCTTTTTTTTTAAAAAACTATCTCAAGAAATTCAATTTATGAATAGACATAAGAGAAAGGGATTGAAGTTTGAACAAGAAGTATGGTTGTGAAGAACTTAAAAGTTTATCGGTTATATTATCGATACAAAATGTAACTTGTAACATTAAAAATCTTGTGAAGTGCATTGTCGAAAATGCATGCCATATCCCTAAAAAATCTTAAGTCGTTTCAAAATTGTTGATGTATGCTAGTCACTACAATCGAGAGGTTGCCGAGAAAAGTTCTCTCAAGGAAACTCTCCTTTCGATCTCACAATAAGTATATGATAAATTGATCCTAGTAGGATAGCAGACACCTTTCTAGTAACCAAAGATTGAGCATAGAGTCATCATATAAAAGAGTCAATGTAACAAAACCACTTAAAAATCGTAGATTGCCACCGTACACACCAGTTCTATTATATCATGCAACCCGGGAGCATGATATGCTAAAAGGGCTAAAATAGAAATTCTAGCTAGACAATAGCAAGAATATAAGAACTACACCTGTTGTAATAATAAATAACAGAATATGATCCTACACTTAAATCTTCGCTAAGTTTTTAATAATCTTTAAAATGTGAAAATAAGTATTAAGTAATGAAAGAAAAAACAATTGTGTAGAACTAGAGTTGCAATAGAAATATTGTGAAACATCACATTTTTATTTGGCTACTTCCAAAATACAACTGAGAACAAAATTGTCAAACATCACATTTTTCATTAAATATGTGTGTGATGCAAATGCAAAACCAAGGTGCCATAGGAAATACTAAAATGTACATAGCCTTACATCATGCCTCCATGTCAGCAATAGAAATTACCTTGTCACTAAGATACTCTTGTCAGCAAGAATGAAGATTATCAATCTCTAAGACCAAGCTCAACCTCAATGTCATCATCCTCTTCAAATAGCTTTAGCAGACGTGCATGTTGTTCCTCTCTTTTCTTCTTACGCCAATACTTGAAAGGGAAAAATGACAATGAATGGCAGCCCCAACTCCTAGGAGGACAAACAAAACTATTTGACCAAGATGACCTTTCGATCGAGCTTCACTTTCTTATCATCCTTTGATGTTTGAGGATCACCACTAGTCCCGCAAACATTGTAGGCAAGTTTCAATGATATAAAATCAAAACTCCAAGGTGGAGCACATGGATAACTCAAGAGGTTTCATTAGTTCATGTTTGTGCCAAGCTTTTATCGACGTTAGTACCTTCAAAAGTTAAAAAATATTATGTAACATATCAAAACTCAAAAGCATAACATTCATCGCCAGCTGAAGGTAACCACATCATTTTCTCCCTTAAATTTTAGAACTATTACTTCCAGATCGATGAACCACACATTATAGCTTCCAATTGCATACCATGTATGGTTATGCGAAACCGCCAGGTCGGTTCCCGATGGGTAGCAAGTACCATTTCTAGTCTGGTTGCTAGTGGCAAGCAATACGCATAAGAATACAAGATGCAAGTCGGCTAGTAAGAAATCCTAAGATGGCCTAGCTGGCTTTGGCCAACTTCCATAAAAACTAGAAAAACTGACCGACTAATTACCACTAGTTAATTTCCTTGTTTTTCTTTTGGAAGTTTAAAGTCCCTAATAATATAAGGCGAACAATTGCCAAGTGTATGAAACATCACTAAGTATTACCCATGATAGTGTGCTCCTACAAAACTATCGACATGGACCGCATTTGTTAATGTTAATTCATTCTCTACTTGAAAGAGATCACGCCAGATTTTCAACTTCAAAGAGATCATGCCAAAGTAACTGACTAATGAATCTTGTATCCCCATATTATGCACTTTGTTAGCTATTTGCTAGTTTTTGAAAATCAGCTAAGCTCGTGAGTTCAGACTTCAGACACCTCAAAAAGGTGAATGGAAATAAAGTAAAAAAAACAGAGAAATGCTAATGTTTTGCTACTGAGTCCGGAAATGAGATGCACAAGTTGGATCTAATGACCTTTCTTCAAAAAATTTCGCAAACATTTTTCTCCTACCTGGAAAATCCATTAGTTGAACATTTCCATTTTGTTGTCAATAATAAAAATATTAAGAAAATGATCTTACCAGAAGGAACGAGCCAAGCATATTTTGATTGAATGCATCTTCAATAACCAAGTTCTTGTCATATGAAATGGACCCCGCTTAGTGTGAGAATAGATATAACCTATTGATTAATAATAGTCAAGATCAAAAGTGGAACCCAATGTAAAGATTTAGCAAAGGTTATACATAGTAACATTACGATAATAAAGATTAGCGTGTCTATTGTTGCTAAACCCTTTAGAAAAACATGTCTACGCACTCGTGAAGTAACAAAAGTATGTGAATGTGAGTTGTGAAATTTGTGGACCTTGCTAATTTTTTGGTTCTCGATTATATCGAAAGTTGCTTCCCAATCATCAAATAATAAAACCAAATGGTGAAGCTATGAATAAACATATTGTTCTTGTGTCCATGACTCATGATGTGGTCCTAGTGTGTTAATCGTTAATCATTGTTGAATAAACAAAAAATATTCTCCAAATGGTAAAGAAAAGCTAATTTGACTAAATCTGAGGTTCCAATCGACAATGAGTGTATTATGAAGTTCATAAAAGCATGAAAGAAAATTACAATACTTGAAAATTCGCCAAACACAAGCATAACATAAGTGAAGTTGCACTTGCAAAATGAAATGGTCGAATCAATTTTATTCCAAAAAGTAATAGGGCAAAATTAAGTTCCTAGGGTTATTATCCTAATTACAACCGAAGTTTTACTGCATAAAAAGATATCAGAGTTTGTAGTAACTGACTAACTGCATTCTATTTCTTTTCACTTTGATAAAACAAGTAAACAACATTCATTTGTATTATTGTATATATTTTAGAAGCTATGGATATCAACATCTAATTGAATCTAAGGAGCACAAATAGAAAGAGTAAGCTTCAATTGGCAACTTGGGACATGGGAGTAGTGCACCGTCACAAAGACAAACCCAAAAAACAAATCTGAATTTCTCAAGAAGCATATGTATCAAGAAAGCTAAGTTGTTTGCACACATTATAACTTCGTCCCCATGATTTTTAGGAAAGTAATTGTCATATATCCACTCATATTGGATGAATCATATTGCATGACAGAAGGTTTAAGTCTCAGCAGCTTGAAAAGACAATTAAAAATAAATTATGCTTCATGTTTGTTCTTACTTCGAGTTTACTTACTCTAAACCTAAATGCAATTAGTTTTTGTGCCATATTCATCCATTTCATCATTAGCATGTTCCTTAACTAACATAAATTTTCCATTCAGATATAAGAGCACAACAATCGCTCGCATATCATAAAGCTAATGTTACATTGATAACTATCATAAACTTTCAAATGGACCAAAGTCGGAGAATCTCGTAAAATCAAACCCATGGAGCACCATAACAAAGAACTCACCCCATCACCTCCTTGCCGACTTGAACATCGGTGAACCCACATCCATCTTCTTCGATGTGCATCATACAACCAACATCAGTAAGTCAAGCTATATCAAAATTAATAAATCAAAGCATAACATATAAGCAGAAGTAGCAAAATCAAAAGGGGGAATTAAGTGGAGTAAATCCAAGCCGGGCTTTGCACGTGAGGCGAGCGGCCATAGGCTGGGCAAGCCACGCGGGTGCAGACCGAGTAGGGGGAAGGGAGGGAGCTAGGAGGAGGAGGCGTCTGAGCGAGAGCCAAGGTGGCTCTGGCCTCCGGCCGCCGAGGGTAGCAAGACGGGCGAACCGGTTTAGCGGGCAGAAGGCCAAAGCAGGAGCGGGCGGCGCCATGAGGGGAGGTGCGGAGTGGAGCCGAGGCGGCGGGCCAAGGCGACGGGCATTGGGCAGATCTGGGATCGTGAGCACGCGCAGCCGAACTCGGGAGGAGGAGGCGGCAGATCTGAGCCGAAGGCGCCGTGGTTGGCAGCCAAGTGACCTGGGCCGGCAAGAACAGACGGCACATCAAGGGAGGAGGCACCATGGGAATTGGGCGAGGAGCCGAGCCAGCAGAGAGGGAGGCGGCCGCCTCAAGGCAAGGGTCAGGCTGAGAGAGGAGGGAGTCGGGGAGGAGGAGGAGTCAGGAGGAGGAGGCAGCAATGGCAAGGAGGAGCAGGCGCAAGGCGCGAAAGGTGCTTGGGGGGAGGAGGGAGAAGAGGGAGGAGGAAGACGGGAGGCGGCGGGATTGGGGGCATCGAGTGGGGAGTTAGGGTTAAAAGGGGAAAAATTGGCGCGGCGGAGAGAAAATAAGCACGGCCGAAAAAAAAGTTCCCGAGTGTCATTCTTATGCTGCACTCGGGATTCACTACAACACAATATCCATGTAGAGACGTCCAATCTATAGGCTAGAGACGTGTTATTTCATCTCTAGAGAATCGTAGAGCCGTTTTTTATAAAAGCGTCCTTGAAGCGCCTCTCCACGGACCGTGACAAGAACCGTAGAGACGCTTGTAAAACATGTGTACAGGATATAAGATGCTTTACGATACATTAAAATTCATATCTATGTATGTAGAGACATTTGAGTACATACACTTACATAACGCTCTTTATCGATATAGACACGTCCGATTTGCGTGCTAACAAACATAGAGACGCTTTTATAAATTTATTCAATTCATGTGCGCATAATTTATACACATTTTGTAGAGACGTTATATACGCTCTAGGTACGCAAAAGCGTCTTTTGGGCATCTTACTGTGAAAAAAATTATTTTGAATTTAATTGGATTATTTCGAATTTCATTCGCACATTTTGCTACAAATGGAAACATATATCGTCATATGAAGACATTATTCCACCTCATCCAAAAAAAAACTAGAAAACAGTAGAGCACATGTCTTCACATGGAAGCATCATATTCTCACAATCAGCAAACTAAGAAAACTGTAGAGCATGCATGCATTTCATAGCAACAACAAATATTTGAATTTACAGCAAGTGGAGTTCACAACTAAATCAAACATCCATATAAAAAAGGTGCAGATACATTGGGAAAAGATCCTATGGATTGACACAATTTTTTTTCTAAATAGTTGGAATCTATCTATAAGCTTTGCCCAGGGATAAACTAATACATTAGCTCCTCCATCTCCATTGCATTCTCTTTGTAGTCCTCAATTATCCCGCAAAGCCGATTGAAAAAGAAATAAATGTCCCGGTTAGAAAAGTGTAAGATGACAAGTTTATTTGATGAAATTAGAAGAATGTAACATACCACGTTGTTTTGTGACTGATTTAAAGTTGTTTTCTTAGCTCTTTTGACCTAAAAAGCGCAAAGGTTCTTCATGAATAATAGAGTTTAAGCAACTATTAAACATTGGAATGTACTCAATGATTATATGAAAATGGATTTACATATGACCGAGGTCAAGTAACAACACAACCAATAGCATCTCTTACTGTATGTATATTTTCATATGGTCTAAGCAATCTTTTATCGCCAGTATTTGTAACAAAAAGTGAACAAAGAACTCCAAAATATTCATCTCCAAGCATGTCTCCTCCAACCACATATGTTTTATCTTTACTCACTAAACCTTCTTTGGCCACAACTTTATTTTTGTTTCTTGGGTTCATCGAAAACAAGAAGACTTCAATATTATCCTATCATTTAAAGAAATACAACGCTTGTTATTGATGAACTTGTAAAAGGGTTTATTTTATACAAAACCTAGGAACATTACATATTGAATTGTACCAACTATATTCTAGTACTTCCATTCTTTGAGGTACATATGAGATGTGACAGACATAATTTAAATGAGGAAGATCAGTGAATGCACAAAAAAATGGGTAATACTACTGTATGAAACAATACGAGTGTAGTAATTTCGATTTGCGGTTGCATATACCGTTAGTAACTCGCTCCTTGCAGAAAGTCGATTCAAGACAACCCCGATTGGCTTCAACACAATTTTCAAGATGTGCTTTCTACAATTGAAGTTCAATTTAGTTGTAAGTGAACTTATACTAAAAATGAGCATAGTTCAATAACTAAGTGAAAATTTCTCCACACACCTTAGCAATCATGTGTTCATGTGGTATAGATGAATTGGCATAACCCTCTTTATTTCTAGTACAATTGCCGAGACGCAATTGTCGCAACTTATGATAAACGATAGTTTTAAAACATTAGCAAAAACTTGCATTTAAATTTATTAATGCATAAAATAAATGAAAAATCACTACATCACCGCATAGTATTCGGTGGAGCGTGTGCATTGCCATCGATTCTCGCTAGTCGCCAAGATATTGGCCAAGAATGGAGGTCGACCTTTCGCTTGGAACACCATTTTCATCAGCTCCACAATTATCTTTCCTCCATTTAATTATGCACAAATTTTTAACTCAAAATTCCCCTAGAATCTGCCAGACATCTCTATTTGGCCCTGCATGTAGGAATAGCACAATGGTGTGTAACTAGGGCAAATCACACTTACGTATACATCTGAAAAATAAATTGCGAAACTTACATATAATCTTAATTGACCTAGTAGATTCATGAGGCCTCTCTGGTAATATGTTATCAATCTCTGGAGGACCTTGTAAATTATCTTCATGGAGTTGCACATTTTCTGCATCTTGTGCTGGAAAGTTCAAGTTTCGTAATTGTCTAGGTGTCCTGGCCATAATATCTTTGCTAAAGCAAAGAAAAATTCAAAAGTCAACCAACAATCTAATGACAGGTAAATATATGCATAGGCCACACAGTCACATGAGCTGCAAATTGTTTAGAGAACTCTATGCTCTTGCAACTACAAGAGCTATAGCATACGATACTTAAATTGAGAACTAAACATTCATTTCATCGATTCTATTGGCTGCAATTTTATATCTTTGATTCAACGACACGAATGAAATATTAGGATGAAGGGTAGCACGTCAATTCACTTTACTACTGAGTTTTAGCAACAATAAAGGTATCATGACAAATTAAACAAATTCATTTAGTTGCCATAGTAGATAGATAAGAATGCAAGCCCAGGAGATGTGGACAGATCGCAAAGACTACCCTGATACTCATCAATGTAGAAGTCTATCCAATATAATGTAGAAAATGTAAGTAATCAGATTCTATTGCTATAATGAGGAAAGTTATCCATTACTAATAATCCAAAAACAAAACAACAGAAGAAACCTCGTAAGTAGTGAAACTAGGAGCTAGTATAACAAACCACATGAAAATCTATTCACACAAGTAATCAATATAACAAAAAACAAGGAGGATGAAAGGTACTCTACCATATAAGGAGGATACAAAGGCGCCAAAAGAGAATAATAATGTTCATAATTAACTAAAACAAGTTGCCACAACTCACAAGGAATCATAGTTACCAATATGCATTGGAGAATGAAATATGCACAGCAAATCATGAATCAACTAATGAGAGAAAAACACTTCTTGTTAAGATCTTGTCAACTTCATGCATAGAGGCTAGAGATTATTCAAGTTACTCTTGGATCAAGAGAGCTTGATAAGATCTTGGAGGGTAATGGAATGTTAGCTTTCATGGGTTTCTTTTCTCTGCAGAATTTTACCAGTGAGTTGTGATCATTGAGCAATTATGTTTGACCTACCTTCAACAGGAGGAATAGAAACAAGATCTATCACAGAGATATATGGTGAATTCCGCTCAAGGAAGACTCAGTTGTGCCACACCCTATGTGTTACATGTCAGGTGAGATTTTATTTATCCACCTCTATGCAAATAAGTGAAATTAGCCATCAACTCAAATACCTACATACTTACATAGGTCAGCCAGTTGACTATTTTTGTACATACAGAAGAGGACCGGATAAATATATTGCACATTAAAGTCAACCTATTCTTTTCTTCTTATGCATGATCTTGGTTCAGTGTAGCTAATTCCATATATGAGTTCAGGTGGTAAATCCTCACATTGAACCGGGCAGTACAAAACTACAATATGTTCTCTTTTTTACTAAACATATAAGCATTAGTACACAACTAAATATTCAGAGTTCCTCCCTTCAATCACTTTCTATGTAACTCTAAATATTAGGAGTACATCTATGTAACTCTGAATATTCCAAAGAACTCTCCAAGAAAAACACTTTAAGAGCACTAAAGCCAAGAAGTGCGCATATGGCACTGATGAGGTTCATTTCAACTAAGCAATCGATAGCAAGTAAGAAAAAACACCGGGATACCTAGCACCGTAAATCCGTAATCACAGTACGGATGAGGACATTTCACAAGCACCTCACCGGCATTTGATCGAACACGTGAGGGGCACAATGAGGAACAACGAGATCTCCGACTCCAGATCGATGGAGGTTGGCCTAAAGGGTCTCTAATGTCGATTCTGCTTGAAGAACAACTCGATGAATCGCAAAAAGAAGAAGAGAGGAACAATTGCTCAAAGATAAAGACTAAAATACCAAGAGAAGAAGGAAAAAGAAAGAAAGGGGGGAAATCAAATCGGGCTAGAACCGAGTAGGCCGAAGGAGACAAGCGGCGGGCAGGAAGAGTAGGCATAGGGGTCGAGCAGATGCCGATGAAGGCTGCCAAGGATGGCCATGCGCGACCTGGCTGGGCTATGGCGCCAGTGTGCTTACAGAGCAAGAAGGTGTGTCGCCATGGGGGAAGAAAAGGGGCTCCAGGCAAGAAAGGAAGAGATGGGGAGATGGAATAGGCGCGATGTGTAAGGCAGTACGTGCCGAGCCAGATGTGGGTGAGCGCGGCAGACGCTGTGCGCGAAGAATCGAAGCGGCATGCATGCGGCTATGGCGCCAGTGAGATGGAATAAGCGCGATGCATAATTGCAAATACTGCGAAGGCATAAAGAAGACTGGCGTAGCAATGGCCAGAGCAGTGAAGGCACAAGAACACTGCTCAGAAGGCAAGCGATCACCTCGTGGGAGGCGCAAAGACCAAGGTTGAAGAAGGGGAGGTGGAGAGATGCGGTGAAAAGGTGGGAAGTTAAGCGGTAAAACTCGGAATAAAAGTGCGCCAAAGTATTTAGTGGGTGAAAACTTTTTGTGATTTAATCATTTTTAAAAAATATTTTAAATATAACATATTCCTAACTTTATTTCTAATTTTGACCTTCCGACCACGCCCACAACTCGTGGACGTGGCAAACGAAAGTGTCAGTCACGACACTACTCGTATCTAATAGAATATCAAGAAGTTATCGGATAAATTAGAAAAATGGATATCCGATAAAATGCCAACATAAATACGGAACATTAATATCCTTTAATATGCTCGATGATATATAATTCTCAGCATGTAATATATAGTTGATGTTTTGTTGGTGAAGTTATATATTTTCTTCATGCGTATTATATGCCAAGATATCTTAGATTGACCTAAAACTGTATATGGCTTGCTCAGATTCCGCCACAAATTTATGAAAAAATGGCTCGATCGGTGACGCCTGCACAATAAGATCAGCGGTGAACAATACCATCATGGATAGTACAAATCTATCGGTGACGTCGACCACCATGCATAGAATCGAGTAAAGAACGCCCTAGCACATCCAAGGGTACTAACAGGAAGCACGCCTGCATGGGAGGTGGTGGCGAGCGATGGGCGCAATGACACTCTCACCAACTAATATTAGGGTGGACAATGGTGGCACAAGGGGGAGGGGAGAGGGACAACGAGGTGGTTGATGTGACGCCGGCCATTGACAAAGGCAAGAGGGGACGGGTGAGGAGGTGGTGTAGCTCACGGTTGGCGACATGATCGGAGGAGGACAGAATACACGCGGGAGTAGATGTTGTTGGAATCACCGGAGGTCAACATGCACTGCATGGTCCACGGGTTTGGTCCACAATATGCATGGGGCCCCCGTCAATAGAAGAGGAGAGGAGGATTTGGTGTCTCAGGCTCGCTTGGGCTTTTACCGATTCATCTCTCTGGGTTGCTTCGCCTTCGTCTTCTCTCCAAAATGGCGGCGATCGGGAAAGGAGGCGATCCCGAGGCACCTCAACGACTGTGCTTTTGCTTTGTCTTTTGCTCGGGTTTGCGTGGCGATAGTTTTTTCCGGGTGAGTGTCTTTGACACGCCTTGCCGCCATCTCGGTGATTTTGAATATCGCCACTGTGAGTATCTCCTTTATCTAATTGCGATTCACTTTGTTCTTATATATGTGAATGATGTTCGCTTTTGTTTCATTCATCGTGAGATATAGCAAAGTGATTGTTGTGGGTTTAATTTCGCCTGTGATGATTGTCAAGATTTGAAGTTGAATAGATAACTCGTAAACAAACTTGAACCAAATTATTTTGCTTTCTTCTCGCTTTTTATTAAGTAGTTGCTAATCTCTTTGTTGCTAAGTTTTGGCTAAAACAAGGTTGATCTCAGACTTGTTGATCCTCTCAGAATTGTTAGCACTAATGCATTCAGTTGTTTGATCCAGTAATTGTGTTTTCATTTCAAGCTTGTGTACTTTTTGTGATTCAATACTCTCGATGGTCAAATGATACTCGTTATTGGTAGATTAATCACGCTTTGAGATAAAACCGATATATTAGAAATCATTAGTTTGAGCTCAAAATCTCTTTTATAGTTGTCATATTTAATCGGTGAAGAGTTTTTGATCGATGTGCTTTGAGATTGCAAAGGTTAATTCATTTGCAACTAGCTTTCTTAGAGCACTCAATTTCATCCAATATCTGAGCTTTATACTGATATTTTACATATACATGTGGTATATGTTTAGCTTTCCATATAGCTTAAATGCCATGGAGGTTTTACTTTTGCTTATGTTGACTTGGTCATTTATATGCTAGTGGATTAAGACTTCATTTATATTAGAACGCTTTCACAAGGCTTACTGCTTCAAGCTGGTAGCGCCGTAGTTAATTGTATAAGATTTTTTATTGGTTTGTGCATAGTTGCTATATGTATGTGCTAATGAATCTTGGACGCCGTGGTAATATAGGTAGTTTTTCATTGTGAACACATTGTTACGTGAACGTTATTTATGGAAAGATAAAGTTAAGGTAT
>JAYEVD010000933.1:0-73688 GCA_036346405.1 Phyllostachys edulis | reverse complement strand
GAGAAGGACCTAATATAATATAGATTTAGCGACAATTAGACAGAGGGTTTCTGCGGTTTTTGACAACTTTGGGCCTCGGGCCTTGGCCGAGAGGCCCATGAGGCCGACCACCAATAAAAGGAGGAAACCCTAGTGCTACAGTACTGCCGCCCTAGTCTGTAGCGCCGCACTGTAGCATCCCCCTCTTGCTATGCCAAGAGGAGAAAGGATGGAGAGGAAGGAAGAAGTAGGAGCGCCGGGCCAATTGTGTCGAGGAGAAAGCAAGGGAAAAGAAGGAGAGGATCCTCGTGCGGTGCTGGTGTGGGTGTTAAATCAGCGATTTGTCAAGGGTAACACCGATCTCCGATAGTTTAGAGGTTTAATTGGTTGTTTAATCAATGTGGGTAATAGATTCAATTCTGTCCAGATTCTTGGACGTAGGTTTTCGTATCTTTAGATGCAGAATTTGGGGATGACTTCTCTTAGAAAGTTGGGTGACGCCCTTAGCTTTACGTGGCCGCCAAGAACACCCAAATCCGATTAACGGTCAGCAAGTTATGAATTTTTTAGTGTCGCTGTCCTGCTAGTCTGTCAGATTTCGACAGGTTGTAGAAACCTGGGTTAAGCCATTAGTTAAAGACGAAATCAGAGGATCTCGATATAACAAAAACTGTAGATAATTTCCATACCTTTCCAGGAAGCTAAAGAACGCAATATTTGGATAATCATAGCAAACGTTATGGTGGTTTTAGTGTACTGTCCAGAGAACCTGACGTGAATATTGATGTCCTAAAGAGTGGCTTGGTAGGGGCATTTGATGGCAGAATCAGAAGGGCTCCCCAACTAAGTTTATTTAGATAATTTTATTATATTTCCATAAAGTATTAGAACACCTGATTTGGATTCCTGAGCAGAAAGTTATATAATTTAGAAGTTGACTGTCCGCATGGACACTTAATCGTCGGCGAAATTGGAAGGTTGGGAAGCGCTTGGGAGTTTAGCGAGTTCAATTGTGTTCTTATTTGTTTATGGGTCCAGTATGCTTGTCTTAGATTGGGCTATTATTATGTTCAGGTGGGAGGGAGATCGAGGCGGCGCCTTCTTGGCGTCCATCGTCTCTCGTGGTTGAGGCAAGTATTAGGGTTAAGAATAATGATGATTGTTTGCTAAGATTGATTGTGTCTTGATCGTGATTGCCATGCATGGATGTTATTGTGATGAATTACAATATATCTTGGTATATTCAAGCTATGGTTAAAGTTTCTGTGTTCATGGTTAATGCTTACATGTTATTATGTACATGTTGAATTCATATGTTTAGAAGATAATGTCATTGAACATATGCATGTAGTAAGCATGATTGAGTTTTGGTCACGTGGTGACCAAGTATGAGTGTTGAGGTCCCGTCATATCGATGATGGGCTAGAGGTCCCCACATTAGGTGTAATGTGGGCAATGAGTAAAGGGTCCCCATCATGCGATGATGGGCAAAGGTCCCTATACTTGTGGAGTATAGGCTCTTGGTCCCTATTGCGAGTGCATAGGCATGGGTATACATCGGCGGTTGTATACCCGCATTACCGATAAAATCGAAAAGAGATAAAGATTAAAAGGTGCATTGCATGGTTGCATTACATAAGCATGAAGGCTATGTTTAGCGTAATGTTTAATTGTGAATATTAATCTTGTTGTGTTTCTAGATTTGGCCTTGTTGATACTTGCTTGAGTCTGTGGACTCACCCTTGCTTTGTTGTGCTTTTAGGTACCCTTGGCAAGGCGGCATGCATGGGAGGGAGTAGCTTTTCTTGGATTGCACACTACCCTTCATCCTAATAAAATCATATCATGTAGTTCATACTATATGAATGAGTAAAGCTATTAAGTTTCATTAATAGATTTGGTTGAGTGTTTTGGTCTATCTGTAATGTTGAGATTAGCAAGTTGGATTATGCTAAATATTTCTCTATCGGATTAGACTATATTATATGCTTGGATGATAGTGAATGTTGATTTGTTGATGAGCTGTAATAAGTAAACCAAGATGGGAAGGAAGGATACCTTCTCCATGATTTATTCTTGCTTGTGAATCTAGTTTAATGATGAACTATAATGAGATAGAAATTAGCTGGTGAAGGAAGGATACCTTCTCCATATATTGGATGTTTTATTTATGCCTTCCTATGATATTACATTGGTACCTCGGTATTGATTAATAATACAAAGGAGGTTACTGCGAAATTTAGTAAGATGGTTGTAGGTAGTTCGTTTTATTTGTTTAATTTAGTGCATTCGGGGCTCATGTTGAAATTTGGGGTGTTACAATTAGTATCGAGAGCGGTATTTGGGTCCGTGGTATTGAAAATATTAAACTTGACACACTAAGCACGATGGTTGGGGATGGGTTTTGCATTGCATTTACGCTTCCATCGAGTAAATAGTTACTTTTGTTACTCTGATTGCTAGTTGATCATTGTGCTTAATGTATGATATGATCTTATATACTTATAATTGATTATATCGGTTATATATTATGATAGTTGATGTCGAGAGATTGAGGTCGTGGTTGTTGTGTACAGGCTTTACGAGTTACACCACCGTTCATAATAAGAGAATAGTGAAGTGGTTACCTCGGATAACTTAATGCAGGCGTGATTGTGATGTACCTTTAGAAAAGTTGTTATCTTCTTTGACTTTGGTCAACTCTTGTCGATTGTGACTAATGAGTTTCACAAGGGTATTTTGAGTGTTGAAGATTAATGGATCTCTTTTATGAAAGAAGATGTTACACCCTTTAGCGATGTTTTGTCATGATAAGATGAGAGGTTATAAACAAAGCACTTAATGAATATGATATGGATTATCAAGATTGGGTGACGATGTGTGCATGATTGATCTTAGCTAAGATCCTTGAAAGGAAAGTTGAATAAGTTGAGGTTGTTCTCTAGTAGTCTTGATGAGTTTGTGACTATGAGTATGGTATGTATTTAGGTGGAATCAATAGAGTTAGTAACAAGTATGGAGCGTTGATGGTGGTTTGATCACTATGGGTGATTAATTGATAAGCTTCTTGGATAGAGTAGATTTGCGAGTCTCAGCGGATTAATCTAACCCTTTGGGATGGATAAGTCGAGACGATGTTAGAATATTGTCATAGTGGATATTAATCTTGAAGTTAACTTTTATGGATAAGTAATGATCATATGAAATTGCTAGGTGCATTTATTACGTGTCGAAGTATGGGTTGAGCATTACTAAGAGATGAACCGATGGAATGTAATTAGTAATTTATGTTTACATGATGGTGGAGTGGTAGGATAATAATATGTCTTTGATGAGAAGGTTGATCCTTAAAAAAAAATTTGTTTAGTTTACTAAAGCTGGTTGGATACTTGATCTCAATTGATTAATTTAAATGTGTAGGAAGGAGAGATAAGGATGTTTTGGTTGCTTGATGGTCTTATGTTTGCTAGTGGGAGCATAAATAGAGAAATGACCATAAATCCTTCCAAGACAGTATAATCGTCAAGCTATTTCGATATAACCATTAGATTGGAATTGGTGTGCGCTAAATTGATGTTGAGCTTTGCTAAAAGGTTAATGATTGGAAATTAAGGGTGATCTATATAGGTGTGTTGTGAGGATGGTAGGCGGTATGCCCTAGTTAAAACGGTTTACTTTGATAGTGGGGTTTGTGCATTAGTTATCATCTTGACCAGGTTGAGTATTGCAACCTTATAGAAAAAAAAAAGAAATAGGTTATTGTGTTTCCTTGGAAAGGTTAGTGATGGGATAGTGAGTTATGTTGGTTCATGCGAGAGTGCATGATAGGATGTTAGAAAGACTAACGATTATGGTTGCTAGAGTGATGTTGATTCCTTTAAGAGGAGATTAATTTGATTGCCTTTCATGATATTAGTAAATGAAAATGTTTCAAGTTTTAATTTGAGATCATTTGGATCTCATGATTTATATAGTAGTTGAGCTGCTCAGAGCAAATTGATGTGTGAAGGATCTTATTGGTACTTGCGGGTTGGTCTTAGAACTTATCTTGTTAAAGCTAACCAAGTATTGTTGTGATCAAAGAATTGTTTTACGTGTTAGCGGAAAGAGTGTATTAGGAGTATTTGAGGTTTGAAGTCACGCCGTAACTTACGGTTTGATATCCTCTTCTTGGGGAAGCTGTGCCTTCAATTGTGGACTCCTCTTATGTTTTCGAGTTCATTGCCAATTGGTGTTCCTTTTGGTCTTGTGTTTACCATGAATGGTAGCGTTTATCTGATCTTGAAATTACTATTAATATTCATATTGGCCTCTTCTTACGAGAAAGGATTAATTGATTCATGTTGCAAAACCTTTAAAGATGAATTTTGGCAATGAGATAGTGGTGGTCGAATAGATGATTAGTGAGGCTTGGTGTCAAGATGTTTGGGATGCATGGCGCAATAAATCAATTTATTAGGATAACCCTTGGAAAGGATTTGATTTAAATAGAATGTTTGTCTTTGGAGCTAACGAGGTTTCGTTATGCATAATTAGTAGGACCTATAGCAAGATGTGGTCCAAGATCTTGTGTTCATTTTGATAGAACATTAGAATTAGCAAGTATGGAAATCTTGATCGGTTTCTTAGAGTATCGCATTTGGAGTACTCGGTAAGATTGTGTAGAAGATTTATGAGGGTGTAGTTTAATGAGAGTAGCGAGAATAGAGAATCTAGTAGCCGTGTTAATTAATGGGATAGTAAAATTTGGTTAAGTTATTGTCAAGTATGACTCGGCCTCGATGAGTAACCCTTTGGGAGATAGATTATCTCTAAAGATAACTTGGTCAAGAATATAATTATTTATTGATGTTAGTGATCGAGTATGTTTGAATCGTGATCAAGCAGGTTAGAGTCTTGTGAATGGGTATATTGTGGTCGTGTAGTGAATATGATTGGTGTGGGTTAGAGAAGGTCTAAGATTGGTGAAATGAATAAGCCTTAGGCATTATTTAATTAGTGAGGAATGTTGATATTAATGGTGAGGGTATTGTTGAGTCATGTGAAATTTTAGTCATCGGATCTGAGGTTACTGTCAAGTATACTAGAAGTTCATGGAAGGAGACTTGGAGGTTAAATTTGGGGCTTTGCGTTTTACTGCTAGGACCTTGGAGACCCAATATTATGTGTAGAGGTGAATGAATAGAAGCGAATTTTGAATAGTATGTTGATCTTTGATAGAATACTTTGGGTAAAGTAAATGAGTGTGAATGTGGTGAATTTCAAGTTGATTAACCTTAAAAGATTGAGGTGAGGTGATTGTGGTGAAATCTATATGGAGGTGTGTGGGGAATTATATGTCAAAGTAATTCCCTTGGTAGAAAGTGATCGAGTATGTTATTATGGATTGGAAGAGTCTCTCTTCCTAGATGTGGATTTTGTGTTCAGTTTGAGCATAGCTTTGAGGTTGCCAAATTAAAAGAAAAGAATTAGTGTGCTATCGATGATTTGAGATCTCATGGTTTAAGTGAAAGTTGAATTCTCAAAAGCAAGTTTGAGGAAAAGGTTGTATTCTTGGATAATAAAATATTCTCTTGGTTTTATTTGAGCTTTGTCTCTATAACGATGCCAATTATAAATTAAGTTGGCTCTTCTTGGTATCGTGATTCTTTTGGTTAAGAAAAAGAAAAGAAATGGTTGTTTGAAGACATCTGAGTGATTTACGCCTTTGGCTTATGTAGTGTTCTTTGGCAAATTGCCTACTTGGAAAGTGGAAGAGTTTCATGATGAATCTCTTGGTTTTGGGCTTAACCCTTTTTGGTGATAAGTTGGTAATTGCGTGTTTGCGATGAGAATCCTTTATTTTCGATTGCGTTACTGTTTCTAAAAGAGTTTGTTAAAAATGAGTTCCGTTGGCGTCCTGGTTGAAGGAGGTGCCCATTGTTAAAGTGAAGAGATCGATTAATACAAGAAACAATAGTTTTTGTACCATGTGCGAGTTGTGTGGCTTGATGCAAGAGAATGTTGGCCCAAGGTACATTGGTTGTTCTGAAAGTTTTGGAGATTTGAGAGATAGCGTATTACTAGGACCGTCTAGAGTCTGGCGTGGAAACCTGATTGTTTTGTATGACACGGTGTCTAGGAGTACTCGAGAAATCCAGTGTGAAGTTTTGTTAGAACCGTTGACCTACAAATAAGACCGTACCTTCAAGTCATGTCCGTTGAGTGACTCTTGAAAGGTTGGGACGAGTAATAAGGCGTAACACGTCGATTCGTCAAGGTGCTTTAATGAGCATGACAGAGAGAGAGACCACAGGGAATTTGAAGTCTAGCAAGCGAGCAATATCGAAATTATTCTAGCAGTATGTGCTAATATTTTTAAGTATTAGCTGTGGATATACCTTGGCGTTAAGAGTGATTAGAATTAGGTTAATTCAATTTAAGGGGTAGAATGTAATACCCCAAAAGTATTCAAGAATATTCAAAAGAGTATTTGGGAGAGATTAATTGAATTAGGAGAAGGACCTAATATAATATAGATTTAGCGACAATTAGACAGAGGGTTTTCTGCGGTTTTGACAACTTTGGGCCTCGGGCCTTGGCCGAGAGGCCCATGAGGGCCGACCACCAATAAAAGGAGGAAACCCTAGTGCTACAGTACTGCCGCCCTAGTACTGTAGCGCCGCACTGTAGCATCCCCCTCTTGCTATGCCAAGAGGAGAAAGGATGGAGAGGAAGGAAGAAGGAGGAGCAGGGAATTGTGTCGAGGAGAAAGCAAGGGAAAAGAGAAGGAGAGGATCCTCGTGCGGTGCTGGTGTGGGTGTTAAATCAGCGATTTGTCAAGGGTAACACCGATCTCCGATAGTTTAGAGGTTTAATTGGTTGTTTAATCAATGTCGGGTAATAGATTCAATTCTGTCCAGATTCTTGGACATAGGTTTTCGTATCTTTAGAGGCAGAATTTGGGGATGACTTCTCTTAGAAAGTTGGGTGACGCCCTTAGCTTTACGTGGCCGCCAAGAACACCCAAATCCGATTAACGGTCAGCAAGTTATGAATTTTTAGTGTCGCTGTCCTGCTAGTCTGTCAGATTTCGACAGGTTGTAAAACCTGGGTTAAGCCATTAGTTAAAGACGAAATCAGAGGATCTCGATATAACAAAAACTGTAGATAATTTCCATACCTTTCCAGGAAGCTAAAGAACGCAATATTTTGATAATCATAGCAAACGTTATGGTGGTTTTAGTGTACTGTCCAGAGAACGACGTGAATATTGATGTCCTAAAGAGTGGCTTGGTAGGGGCATTTGATGGCAGAATCAGAAGGGCTCCCCAACTAAGTTTATTTAGATAATTTTATTATATTTCCATAAAGTATTAGAACACCTGATTTGGATTCCTGAGCAGAAAGTTATATAATTTAGAAGTTGACTGTCCGATGGACACTTAATCGATCGGCGAAATGGAAGGTTGGGAAGCGCTTGGGAGTTTAGCGAGTTCAATTGTGTTCTTATTTGTTTATGGGTCCAGTATGCTTGTCTTAGATTGGGCTATTATTATGTTCAGGTGGGAGGAGATCCGGGGAGGCGCCTTCTTCGCGTCCATCGTCCTCGCGTGGTTGAGGCAAGTATTCGGGTTAAAGAATAATGATGATTGTTTGCTAAGATTGATTGTGTCTTGATCGTGATTGCCATGCATGGATGTTATTGTGATGAATTACAATATATCTTGGTATATTCAAGCTATGGTTAAAGTTTCTGTGTTCATGGTTAATGCTTACATGTTATTATGTACATGTTGAATTCATATGTTTAGAAGATAATGTCATTGAACATATGCATGTAGTAAGCATGATTGAGTTTTGGTCACGTGGTGACCAAGTATGAATGTTGAGGTCCCGTCATGTCGATGATGGCGGGCTAGAATCCCCATTAGGTGTAATGTGGGCAATGAGTAAAGAGGTCCCCATCATGCTGATGATGGGCAAAGGTCCCTATACTTGTGGAGTATAGGCTCTTGGTCCCTATTGCGAGTGCATAGGCATGGGTATACATCGACGGTTGTATACCCGCATTACCGATAAAATCGAAAAGAGATAAAGATTAAAAGGTGCATTGCATGCCTATAGATGTGTTAGGGCACACGAAGTCCATTATGGGTGTTTGGTATTGATTTTCTTTCCATGCCTCGATTTCATAAAGTGGAGCTCGGGTTTGGCATTGATTTTCTTTCGTGGATTTGTGGAGGTCGGAAAGTTTCACAACCGCTCGGAGCGATACCAAATGCACCTACAAATGAGGTAGGGCACACGAAGTCCATTATGGGCGTTTGGCATTGATTTTCTTTCCGTGCCTCGATTTCATATTGTGGAGGTCGGGGTACTCATCGTTACGGAAAGTTTCACACCTTTCGGAGCGATACCAAATGCACCTAAAAATGAGGTAGGGCACACGAAGTCCATTATGGGCATTTGGCATTGATTTTCTTTACGTGCCTCGATTTCATAAAGTGGAGCTCGGGGTACTAAATGGATTACGGAAAGTTTCACATCGGCTCGGAACGATAGCAAATGGACCTAGAGATGTGTTAGGGCACACCAGAAGTCCATTATGGGTGTTTGGTATTGATTTTCTTTCCATGCCTCGATTTCATATAGTGGAGCTCGGGATGTTCTGGAAAGTTTCACACCGGCACGGAACGATACCAAATGCACCTACAAATGAGGTAGGGCACACCAGAAGTCCATTATGTGCGTTTGGCATTGATTTTCTTCCCGTGCCTCGATTTCATATTGTGGAGGTCAGGGTACTCATCATTCTTGAAAGTTTCACACCCGCTCGGAACGACACCAAATGCACCTAAAAATGAGGTAGAGCACACCAGAAGTCCATTATGGGCATTTGGCATTGATTTTCTTTCTGTGCCTCGATTTCATAAAGTGGAGCTCAGGGTACTAAATGGATTACGGAAAGTTTCACATCGGCTCGGAACGATAGCAAATGGACCTAGAGATGTGTTAGGGCACACCAGAAGTCCATTATGGGTGTTTGGTATTGATTTTCTTTCCATGCCTCGATTTCATAAAGTGGAGCTCGGGGTACTAAATGGATTCGGAAAGTTTCACACCGGCACGGAACGATACCAAATGCACCTACAAATGAGGTAGGGCACACCAGAAGTCCATTATGGGCGTTTGGCATTGATTTTCTTTCTGTGCCTCGATTTCATATTGTGGAGCTCAGGGTACTCGTCGTTCTGGAAAGTTTCACACCGCTCGGAACGACACCAAATGCACCTAAAAATGAGGTAGAGCACACCAGAAGTCCATTATGGGCATTTGGCATTGATTTTCTTTACGTGCCTCGATTTCATAAAGTGGAGCTCGGGGTACTAAATGGATTACGGAAAGTTTCACATCGGCTCGGAACGATAGCAAATGGACCTAGAGATGTGTTAGGGCACACCAGAAGTCCATTATGGGTGTTTGGTATTGATTTTCTTTCCATGCCTCGATTTCATAAAGTGGAGCTCGGGGTACTCATCGTTCTGGAAAGTTTCACACCGGCACGGAACGATACCAAATGCACCTACAAATGAGGTAGGGCACACCAGAAGTCCATTATGGGCGTTTGGCATTGATTTTCTTTCTGTGCCTCGATTTCATAAAGTGGAGCTCAGGGTACTCGTCGTTCTGGAAAGTTTCACATCGGCTCGGAACGATAGCAAATGGACCTAGAGATGTGTTAGGGCACACCAGAAGTCCATTATGGGTGTTTGGTATTGATTTTCTTTCCATGCCTCGATTTCATAAAGTGGAGCTCGGGGTACTCGTGGATTCGGAAAGTTTCACACGACGCGAGCGATACCAAATGCACCTACAAATGAGGTAGGGCACACGAAGTCCATTATGGGCGTTTGGCATTGATTTTCTTTACGTGCCTCGATTTCATAAAGTGGAGCTCGGGGTACTCAAATGGATTACGGAAAGTTTCACACGGCTCGGAGCGATACCAAATGCACCTAGAAATGAGGTAGGGCACACAAGTCCATTATGGGTGTTTGGTATTGATTTTCTTTCCGTGCCTCGATTTCATAAAGTGGAGCTCGAGGCTTCGTGGAGGTAGGGCACACGAAGTCCATTATGGGCGAAAGTTTCACACCTCATCGCGGAGCGACACCAAATGCACCTAAAATGAGGTAGGGCACACCAGAAGTCCATTATGGGCATTTGGCATTGATTTTCTTTCCGTGCCTCGATTTCATAAAGTGGAGCTCAGGGTACTCGTCGTTCTGGAAAGTTTCACATCGGCTCGGAACGATAGCAAATGGACCTAGAGATGTGTTAGGGCACACCAGAAGTCCATTATGGGTGTTTGGTATTGATTTTCTTTCCATGCCTCGATTTCATAAAGTGGAGCTCGGGGTACTCAAATCGTTACGGAAAGTTTCACACGGCGCGGAGCGATACCAAATGCACCTAAAAATGAGGTAGGGCACACCAGAAGTCCATTATGGGCATTTGGCATTGATTTTCTTTCTGTGCCTCGATTTCATAAAGTGGAGCTCAGGGTACTCGTCGTTCTGGAAAGTTTCACATCGGCTCGGAACGATAGCAAATGGACCTAGAGATGTGTTAGGGCACACCAGAAGTCCATTATGGGTGTTTGGTATTGATTTTCTTTCCATGCCTCGATTTCATAAAGTGGAGCTCGGGGTACTCGTCGTGGATTCGGAAAGTTTCACACGACGCGAGCGATACCAAATGCACCTACAAATGAGGTAGGGCACACCAGAAGTCCATTATGTGCGTTTGGCATTGATTTTCTTCCCGTGCCTCGATTTCATATTGTGGAGGTCAGGGTACTCATCATTCTGGAAAGTTTCACACCCGCTCGGAACGACACCAAATGCACCTAAAAATGAGGTAGAGCACACCAGAAGTCCATTATGGGCATTTGGCATTGATTTTCTTTCTGTGCCTCGATTTCATAAAGTGGAGCTCAGGGTACTCGTCGTTCTGGAAAGTTTCACATCGGCTCGGAACGATAGCAAATGGACCTAGAGATGTGTTAGGGCACACCAGAAGTCCATTATGGGTGTTTGGTATTGATTTTCTTTCCATGCCTCGATTTCATAAAGTGGAGCTCGGGGTACTCGTCGTTCTGGAAAGTTTCACACCTCGATTTCATATTGTGGAGCGGAGCGATACCAAATGCACCTACAAATGAGGTAGGGCACACCAGAAGTCCATTATGGGCGTTTGGCATTGATTTTCTTTCTGTGCCTCGATTTCATAAAGTGGAGCTCAGGGTACTCGTCGTTCTGGAAAGTTTCACATCGGCTCGGAACGATAGCAAATGGACCTAGAGATGTGTTAGGGCACACCAGAAGTCCATTATGGGTGTTTGGTATTGATTTTCTTTCCATGCCTCGATTTCATAAAGTGGAGCTCGGGGTACTAAATGGTTCTAGAAAGTTTCACACGGCGCGAGCGATACCAAATGCACCTACAAATGAGGTAGGGCACACGAAGTCCATTATGGGCGTTTGGCATTGATTTTCTTCCGTGCCTCGATTTCATATTGTGGAGCTCGGTACTCATCGTTCGGAAAGTTTCACACCGCTCGGAGCGACACCAAATGCACCTAAAAATGAGGTAGAGCACACGAAGTCCATTATGGGCATTTGGCATTGATTTTCTTTACGTGCCTCGATTTCATAAAGTGGAGCTCGGTACTCGTGGATTACGGAAAGTTTCACATCGGCTCGGAGCGATAGCAAATGGACCTAGAGATGTGTTAGGGCACACGAAGTCCATTATGGGTGTTTGGTATTGATTTTCTTTCCATGCCTCGATTTCATAAAGTGGAGCTCGGGGTACTAAATGGATTACGGAAAGTTTCACACGACGCGCGAGCGATACCAAATGCACCTACAAATGAGGTAGGGCACACGAAGTCCATTATGGGCGTTTGGCATTGATTTTCTTTCCGTGCCTCGATTTCATATTGTGGAGGTCGGGTACTCATCATTACGGAAAGTTTCACACCGCTCGGAGCGACACCAAATGCACCTAAAAATGAGGTAGGGCACACGAAGTCCATTATGGGCATTTGGCATTGATTTTCTTTACGTGCCTCGATTTCATAAAGTGGAGCTCGGGGTACTCGTCGGATTACGGAAAGTTTCACATCGGCTCGGAGCGATAGCAAATGGACCTAGAGATGTGTTAGGGCACACGAAGTCCATTATGGGTGTTTGGTATTGATTTTCTTTCCATGCCTCGATTTCATAAAGTGGAGCTCGGGGTACTAAATGGTTTCGGAAAGTTTCACATCGACGCGAACGATACCAAATGCACCTACAAATGAGGTAGGGCACACGAAGTCCATTATGGGCGTTTGGCATTGATTTTCTTCCGTGCCTCGATTTCATATTGTGGAGGTCGGGGTACTCATCGATTACGGAAAGTTTCACACCGCTCGGAGCGACACCAAATGCACCTAAAAATGAGGTAGAGCACACGAAGTCCATTATGGGCATTTGGCATTGATTTTCTTTACGTGCCTCGATTTCATAAAGTGGAGCTCGGGGTACTCGTGGATTACGGAAAGTTTCACATCGGCTCGGAGCGATAGCAAATGGACCTAGAGATGTGTTAGGGCACACGAAGTCCATTATGGGTGTTTGGTATTGATTTTCTTTCCATGCCTCGATTTCATAAAGTGGAGCTCGGGGTACTAAATGGTTTGGAAAGTTTCACACGTGCGCGAACGATACCAAATGCACCTACAAATGAGGTAGGGCACACGAAGTCCATTATGGGCGTTTGGCATTGATTTTCTTTCCGTGCCTCGATTTCATAAAGTGGAGCTCGGGGTACTCAAATGGATTACGAAAGTTTCACATCGGCTCGGAGCGATACAAATGCACCTAGAGATGTGTTAGGGCACACGAAGTCCATTATGGGTGTTTGGTATTGATTTTCTTTCCATGCCTCGATTTCATAAAGTGGAGCTCGGGGTACTAAATGGATTACGGAAAGTTTCACACGGCGCGAGCGATACCAAATGCACCTACAAATGAGGTAGGGCACACGAAGTCCATTATGGGCGTTTGGCATTGATTTTCTTTCCGTGCCTCGATTTCATATTGTGGAGCTCGGGTACTCAAAGTCGTTCGGAAAGTTTCACACCATTATGCTTTGGAGCGATACCAAATGCACCTAAAAATGAGGTAGGGCACACGAAGTCCATTATGGGCATTTGGCATTGATTTTCTTTCCATGCCTCGATTTCATAAAGTGGAGCTCGGGGTACTCAATCGATTACGGAAAGTTTCACACGGCTCGGAGCGATACCAAATGCACCTAGAAATGTGGTAGGGCACACGAAGTCCATTATGGGTGTTTGGCATTGATTTTCTTTCTGTGCCTCGATTTCATAAAGTGGAGCTCAGGGTACTCATCATTTTGGAAAGTTTCACACGCTCGGAGCGATACCAAATGCACCTAAAAATGAGGTAGGGCACACGAAGTCCATTATGGGCATTTGGCATTGATTTTCTTTACGTGCCTCGATTTCATAAAGTGGAGCTCGGGGTACTCAAATGGATTACGGAAAGTTTCACATCGGCTCGGAGCGATAGCAAATGGACCTAGAGATGTGTTAGGGCACACGAAGTCCATTATGGGTGTTTGGTATTGATTTTCTTTCCATGCCTCGATTTCATAAAGTGGAGCTCGGGGTACTCGTGGTTACGGAAAGTTTCACACCGCGCGAGCGATACCAAATGCACCTAAAAATGAGGTAGGGCACACGAAGTCCATTATGGGCGTTTGGCATTGATTTTCTTTCCATGCCTCGATTTCATAAAGTGGAGCTCGGGGTACTCAAATGGATTACGGAAAGTTTCACATCGGCTGGAGCGATAGCAAATGCACCTAGAGATGTGTTAGGGCACACGAAAGTCCATTATGGGTGTTTGGTATTGATTTTCTTTCCATGCCTCGATTTCATAAAGTGGAGCTCGGGTACTAAATCATTCTCGAAAGTTTCACACGGCGCGAGCGATACCAAATGCACCTACAAATGAGGTAGGGCACACGAAGTCCATTATGGGCGTTTGGCATTGATTTTCTTTCGTGCCTCGATTTCATATTGTGGAGCTCGGGTACTCATCGATTACGGAAAGTTTCACACCGCTCGGAGCGATACCAAATGCACCTAAAATGAGGTAGGGCACACGAAGTCCATTATGGGCATTTGGCATTGATTTTCTTTCCGTGCCTCGATTTCATAAAGTGGAGCTCGGGTACTAAATGGATTACGGAAAGTTTCACATCGGCTCGAAGCGATAGCAAATGCACCTAGAGATGTGTTAGGGCACACAAGTCCATTATGGGTGTTTGGTATTGATTTTCTTTCCATGCCTCGATTTCATAAAGTGGAGCTCGGGTTCTCAAATGGATTCGGAAAGTTTCACACCGGCACGGAACGATACCAAATGCACCTACAAATGAGGTAGGGCACACCAGAAGTCCATTATCGGTGTTTGGCATTGATTTTCTTTCTGTGCCTCGATTTCATAAAGTGGAGCTCAGGGTACTCGTCGTTCTGGAAAGTTTCACATCGCTCGGAACGACACCAAATGCACCTAAAAATGAGGTAGGGCACACCAGAAGTCCATTATGGGCGTTTGGCATTGATTTTCTTTCTGTGCCTCGATTTCATAAAGTGGAGCTCAGGGTACTCGTCGTTCTGGAAAGTTTCACATCGGCTCGGAACGATAGCAAATGGACCTAGAGATGTGTTAGGGCACACCAGAAGTCCATTATGGGTGTTTGGTATTGATTTTCTTTCCATGCCTCGATTTCATAAAGTGGAGCTCGGGGTACTCGTGGATTCGGAAAGTTTCACACGGCGCGAGCGATACCAAATGCACCTACAAATGAGGTAGGGCACACGAAGTCCATTATGGGCGTTTGGCATTGATTTTCTTCCGTGCCTCGATTTCATATTGTGGAGGTCGGGTACTCATCGTTACGGAAAGTTTCACACCTTCTCGGAGCGACACCAAATGCACCTAAAAATGAGGTAGGGCACACGAAGTCCATTATGGGCATTTGGCATTGATTTTCTTTCCGTGCCTCGATTTCATAAAGTGGAGCTCAGGGTACTCGTCGTTCTGGAAAGTTTCACATCGGCTCGGAACGATAGCAAATGGACCTAGAGATGTGTTAGGGCACACCAGAAGTCCATTATGGGTGTTTGGTATTGATTTTCTTTCCATGCCTCGATTTCATAAAGTGGAGCTCGGGGTACTCGTCGTTTTGGAAAGTTTCACACCGGCACGGAACGATACCAAATGCACCTACAAATGAGGTAGGGCACACCAGAAGTCCATTATGGGCGTTTGGCATTGATTTTCTTTCCGTGCCTCGATTTCATAAAGTGGAGCTCAGGGTACTCAATGGATTACGGAAAGTTTCACACCTCTCGGAGCGATACCAAATGGACCTAGAGATGTGTTAGGGCACACGAAGTCCATTATGGGCGTTTGGTATTGATTTTCTTTCCATGCCTCGATTTCATAAAGTGGAGCTCGGGGTACTCGTGGATTGGAAAGTTTCACACGGCTTGGAGCGATTCAAATGCACCTACAAATGAGGTAGGGCACACGAAGTCCATTATGGGCGTTTGGCATTGATTTTCTTCCGTGCCTCGACTCATATTGTGGAGCTCGGGGTACTTACGAAAGTTTCACACCTTCTCGAGCGACACCAAATGCACCTAAAAATGAGGTAGGGCACACGAAGTCCATTATGGGCATTTGGCATTGATTTTCTTTACGTGCCTCGATTTCATAAAGTGGAGCTCGGGGTACTAAATGGATTACGGAAAGTTTCACATCGGCTCGGAGCGATAGCAAATGGACCTAGAGATGTGTTAGGGCACACGAAGTCCATTATGGGTGTTTGGTATTGATTTTCTTTCCATGCCTCGATTTCATAAAGTGGAGCTCGGGGTACTCAATGGATTACGGAAAGTTTCACACCGGCGGAGCGATACCAAATGCACCTAGAAATGAGGTAGGGCACACGAAGTCCATTATGGGCGTTTGGCATTGATTTTCTTTCCATGCCTCGATTTCATAAAGTGGAGCTCGGGGTACTAAATGGATTACGGAAAGTTTCACACGGCTCGAAGCGATACCAAATGCACCTAGAAATGTGTTAGGGCACACGAAGTCCATTATGGGTGTTTGGTATTGATTTTCTTTCCATGCCTCGATTTCATAAAGTGGAGCTCGGGGTACTCGTGGATTACGGAAAGTTTCACACGGCGCGAAGCGATACCAAATGCACCTACAAATGAGGTAGGGCACACGAAGTCCATTATGGGCGTTTGGCATTGATTTTCTTTCCATGCCTCGATTTCATAAAGTGGAGCTCGGGGTACTCATCGTTTACGGAAAGTTTCACACCGCTCGGAGCGATACCAAATGCACCTAGAAATGTGGTAGGGCACACGAAGTCCATTATGGGCGTTTGGCATTGATTTTCTTTCCATGCCTCGATTTCATAAAGTGGAGCTCGGGGTACTCGTGGATTACGGAAAGTTTCACATCGGCTCGGAGCGATACCAAATGGACCTAGAGATGTGTTAGGGCACACGAAGTCCATTATGGGTGTTTGGTATTGATTTTCTTTCCATGCCTCGATTTCATAAAGTGGAGCTCGGGGTACTCGTGGATTACGGAAAGTTTCACACGGCGCGAACGATACCAAATGCACCTACAAATGAGGTAGGGCACACGAAGTCCATTATGGGCGTTTGGCATTGATTTTCTTTCCGTGCCTCGATTTCATAAAGTGGAGCTCGGGTACTCATCATTACGGAAAGTTTCACACCGCTCGGAGCGATACCAAATGCACCTAGAGATGTGGTAGGGCACACGAAGTCCATTATGGGTGTTTGGTATTGATTTTCTTTCCGTGCCTCGATTTCATAAAGTGGAGCTCGGGGTACTCAAATCGATTACGGAAAGTTTCACACGGCGGAGCGACACCAAATGCACCTAAAAATGAGGTAGGGCACACGAAGTCCATTATGGGCATTTGGCATTGATTTTCTTTACGTGCCTCGATTTCATAAAGTGGAGCTCAGGGTACTCGTCGTTTTGGGGAAAGTTTCACATCGGCTCGGAGCGATAGCAAATGGACCTAGAGATGTGTTAGGGCACACCAGAAGTCCATTATGGGTGTTTGGTATTGATTTTCTTTCCATGCCTCGATTTCATAAAGTGGAGCTCGGGGTACTCGTCGTTCTGGAAAGTTTCACACCGGCACGAACGATACCAAATGCACCTACAAATGAGGTAGGGCACACCAGAAGTCCATTATGGGCGTTTGGCATTGATTTTCTTCCCGTGCCTCGATTTCATATTGTGGAGGTCAGGGTACTCATCATTTTGGAAAGTTTCACACCCGCTCGGAACGACACCAAATGCACCTAAAAATGAGGTAGGGCACACCAGAAGTCCATTATGGGCATTTGGCATTGATTTTCTTTCTGTGCCTCGATTTCATAAAGTGGAGCTCAGGGTACTCGTCGTTCTGGAAAGTTTCACATCGGCTCGGAACGATAGCAAATGGACCTAGAGATGTGTTAGGGCACACCAGAAGTCCATTATGGGTGTTTGGTATTGATTTTCTTTCCATGCCTCGATTTCATAAAGTGGAGCTCGGGGTACTCGTGGATTCTAGAAAGTTTCACACGACGCGAAGCGATACCAAATGCACCTACAAATGAGGTAGGGCACACGAAGTCCATTATGGGCGTTTGGCATTGATTTTCTTTCCGTGCCTCGATTTCATATTGTGGAGCTCGGGTACTCATCGATTACGGAAAGTTTCACACCTCTCGGAGCGATACCAAATGCACCTAGAGATGTGGTAGGGCACACCAGAAGTCCATTATGGGCGTTTGGCATTGATTTTCTTTCCGTGCCTCGATTTCATAAAGTGGAGCTCAGGGTACTAAATGGATTACGGAAAGTTTCACATCGGCTCGGAGCGATAGCAAATGCACCTAGAAATGTGTTAGGGCACACGAAGTCCATTATGGGTGTTTGGTATTGATTTTCTTTCCATGCCTCGATTTCATAAAGTGGAGCTCGGGGTACTCATCGATTCGGAAAGTTTCACACCGCGCGAAGCGATACCAAATGCACCTAGAAATGAGGTAGGGCACACGAAGTCCATTATGGGCGTTTGGCATTGATTTTCTTTACGTGCCTCGATTTCATAAAGTGGAGCTCGGGGTACTACTCGTCGTTCTCGAAAGTTTCACACGGCTCGGAGCGATACCAAATGCACCTAGAAATGTGTTAGGGCACACGAAGTCCATTATGGGTGTTTGGTATTGATTTTCTTTCCATGCCTCGATTTCATAAAGTGGAGCTCGGGGCTCGTGGATTACGGAAAGTTTCACACGACGCGGAACGATACCAAATGCACCTAAAAATGAGGTAGGGCACACGAAGTCCATTATGGGTGTTTGGCATTGATTTTCTTTCCGTGCCTCGATTTCATAAAGTGGAGCTCGGGGTACTAAATGGATTACGGAAAGTTTCACATCGGCTCGGAGCGATACCAAATGGACCTAGAGATGAGCGATGGCCAAACATTACCTACAAATGAGGTAGGGCACACGAAGTCCATTATGGGTGTTTGGTATTGATTTTCTTTCCGTGCCTCGATTTCATAAAGTGGAGCTCGGGGTACTCGTCGTTCTGGAAAGTTTCACACCGCACGGAACGACACCAAATGCACCTAAAAATGAGGTAGGGCACACGAAGTCCATTATGGGCATTTGGCATTGATTTTCTTTACGTGCCTCGATTTCATAAAGTGGAGCTCGGGGTACTAAATGGATTACGGAAAGTTTCACATCGGCTCGGAGCGATAGCAAATGGACCTAGAGATGTGTTAGGGCACACGAAGTCCATTATGGGTGTTTGGTATTGATTTTCTTTCCATGCCTCGATTTCATAAAGTGGAGCTCGGGGTACTAAATGGATTCGGAAAGTTTCACACGCGCGAACGATACCAAATGCACCTACAAATGAGGTAGGGCACACGAAGTCCATTATGGGCGTTTGGCATTGATTTTCTTTCGTGCCTCGATTTCATATTGTGGAGCTCGGGTACTCAAATCGTTCGGAAAGTTTCACACCGGCTCGGAGCGATACCAAATGCACCTAGAGATGTGGTAGGGCACACGAAGTCCATTATGGGCGTTTGGTATTGATTTTCTTTCCGTGCCTCGATTTCATAAAGTGGAGCTCGGGGTACTCGTGGTTACGGAAAGTTTCACACGGCGCGAAGCGATACCAAATGCACCTAGAAATGAGGTAGGGCACACGAAGTCCATTATGGGTGTTTGGTATTGATTTTCTTTCCGTGCCTCGATTTCATAAAGTGGAGCTCGGGGTACTCATCGTTACGGAAAGTTTCACACCGCTCGCGAACGACACCAAATGCACCTAAAAATGAGGTAGGGCACACGAAGTCCATTATGGGCATTTGGCATTGATTTTCTTTACGTGCCTCGATTTCATAAAGTGGAGCTCGGGGTACTAAATGGATTACGGAAAGTTTCACATCGGCTCGGAGCGATAGCAAATGGACCTAGAGATGTGTTAGGGCACACGAAGTCCATTATGGGTGTTTGGTATTGATTTTCTTTCCATGCCTCGATTTCATAAAGTGGAGCTCGGGGTACTCGTGGATTCGGAAAGTTTCACACGGCGCGAGCGATACCAAATGCACCTACAAATGAGGTAGGGCACACGAAGTCCATTATGGGCGTTTGGCATTGATTTTCTTTCCGTGCCTCGATTTCATATTGTGGAGCTCGGGGTACTCATCGTTACGGAAAGTTTCACACCGCTCGGAGCGACACCAAATGCACCTAAAAATGAGGTAGGGCACACGAAGTCCATTATGGGCATTTGGCATTGATTTTCTTTACGTGCCTCGATTTCATAAAGTGGAGCT
Source organism: Phyllostachys edulis (assembly GCA_036346405.1). Taxonomy (NCBI): domain Eukaryota; kingdom Viridiplantae; phylum Streptophyta; class Magnoliopsida; order Poales; family Poaceae; genus Phyllostachys; species Phyllostachys edulis. Next base: position 53,669 of record JAYEVD010000933.1, on the reverse strand, counting down.
CGGGGTACTAAATGGATTACGGAAAGTTTCACATCGGCTCGGAGCGATAGCAAATGGACCTAGAGATGTGTTAGGGCACACGAAGTCCATTATGGGTGTTTGGTATTGATTTTCTTTCCATGCCTCGATTTCATAAAGTGGAGCTCGGGGTACTCGTGGTTCGGAAAGTTTCACACGACGCGAGCGATACCAAATGCACCTACAAATGAGGTAGGGCACACGAAGTCCATTATGGGCGTTTGGCATTGATTTTCTTCCGTGCCTCGATTTCATATTGTGGAGGTCGGGGTACTCATCGATTCGGAAAGTTTCACACCGCTCGGAGCGACACCAAATGCACCTAAAATGAGGTAGAGCACACGAAGTCCATTATGGGCATTTGGCATTGATTTTCTTTACGTGCCTCGATTTCATAAAGTGGAGCTCGGGTACTCGTGGATTACGAAAGTTTCACATCGGCTCGGAGCGATAGCAAATGGACCTAGAGATGTGTTAGGGCACACGAAGTCCATTATGGGTGTTTGGTATTGATTTTCTTTCCATGCCTCGATTTCATAAAGTGGAGCTCGGGGTACTAAATGGATTACGGAAAGTTTCACACGGCGCGAGCGATACCAAATGCACCTACCTACAAATGAGGTAGGGCACACGAAGTCCATTATGGGCGTTTGGCATTGATTTTCTTCCCGTGCCTCGATTTCATATTGTGGAGGTCAGGGTACTCATCATTATGGAAAGTTTCACACCCGCTCGGAACGACACCAAATGCACCTAAAAATGAGGTAGAGCACACCAGAAGTCCATTATGGGCATTTGGCATTGATTTTCTTTCTGTGCCTCGATTTCATAAAGTGGAGCTCAGGGTACTCGTCGTTCTGGAAAGTTTCACATCGGCTCGGAACGATAGCAAATGGACCTAGAGATGTGTTAGGGCACACCAGAAGTCCATTATGGGTGTTTGGTATTGATTTTCTTTCCATGCCTCGATTTCATAAAGTGGAGCTCGGGGTACTAAATGGTTACGGAAAGTTTCACACCGCGCGAGCGATACCAAATGCACCTACAAATGAGGTAGGGCACACCAGAAGTCCATTATGGGCGTTTGGCATTGATTTTCTTTCTGTGCCTCGATTTCATAAAGTGGAGCTCAGGGTACTCGTCGTTCTGGAAAGTTTCACATCGGCTCGGAACGATACCAAATGCACCTAGAGATGTGGTAGGGCACACCAGAAGTCCATTATGGGCGTTTGGTATTGATTTTCTTTCCGTGCCTCGATTTCATAAAGTGGAGCTCGGGGTACTAAATGGATTACGGAAAGTTTCACACGGCGGAAGATACCAAATGCACCTAGAAATGAGGTAGGGCACACGACTAGTCCATTATGGGTGTTTGGTATTGATTTTCTTTCCGTGCCTCGATTTCATAAAGTGGAGCTCGAGGTACTTATCGTTACGGAAAGTTTCACACCGCGGAGCGACACCAAATGCACCTAAAAATGAGGTAGGGCACACGAAGTCCATTATGGGCATTTGGCATTGATTTTCTTTACGTGCCTCGATTTCATAAAGTGGAGCTCGGGGTTACTCGTGGATTACGGAAAGTTTCACATCGGCTCGGAGCGATAGCAAATGGACCTAGAGATGTGTTAGGGCACACGAAGTCCATTATGGGTGTTTGGTATTGATTTTCTTTCCATGCCTCGATTTCATAAAGTGGAGCTCGGGGTACTCATGGATTACGGAAAGTTTCACACGCGCGAGCGATACCAAATGCACCTACAAATGAGGTAGGGCACACGAAGTCCATTATGGGCGTTTGGCATTGATTTTCTTCCGTGCCTCGATTTCATATTGTGGAGGTCGGGGCACTCATCGATTACGGAAAGTTTCACACCGCTCGGAGCGACACCAAATGCACCTAAAAATGAGGTAGAGCACACGAAGTCCATTATGGGCATTTGGCATTGATTTTCTTTACGTGCCTCGATTTCATAAAGTGGAGCTCGGGGTACTAAATGGATTACGGAAAGTTTCACATCGGCTCGGAACGATAGCAAATGGACCTAGAGATGTGTTAGGGCACACCAGAAGTCCATTATGGGTGTTTGGTATTGATTTTCTTTCCATGCCTCGATTTCATAAAGTGGAGCTCGGGGTACTCGTCGTTCTGGAAAGTTTCACACCGACGGGAACGATACCAAATGCACCTACAAATGAGGTAGGGCACACCAGAAGTCCATTATGGGCGTTTGGCATTGATTTTCTTCCCGTGCCTCGATTTCATATTGTGGAGGTCAGGGTACTCATCATTGTGGAAAGTTTCACACCCGCTCGGAACGACACCAAATGCACCTAAAAATGAGGTAGAGCACACCAGAAGTCCATTATGGGCATTTGGCATTGATTTTCTTTCTGTGCCTCGATTTCATAAAGTGGAGCTCGGGTACTAAATGGTTACGGAAAGTTTCACATCGGCTCGGAACGATAGCAAATGGACCTAGAGATGTGTTAGGGCACACCAGAAGTCCATTATGGGTGTTTGGTATTGATTTTCTTTCCATGCCTCGATTTCATAAAGTGGAGCTCGGGGTACTCGTGGATTCGGAAAGTTTCACACGGCGCGAGCGATACCAAATGCACCTACAAATGAGGTAGGGCACACCAGAAGTCCATTATGGGCGTTTGGCATTGATTTTCTTTCCGTGCCTCGATTTCATATTGTGGAGCTCAGGGTACTCGTCGTTCTGGAAAGTTTCACATCGGCTCGGAACGATAGCAAATGGACCTAGAGATGTGTTAGGGCACACCAGAAGTCCATTATGGGCGTTTGGTATTGATTTTCTTTCCATGCCTCGATTTCATAAAGTGGAGCTCGGGGTACTAAATGGATTACGGAAAGTTTCACACCGGCGCGAGACGATACCAAATGCACCTAGAAATGAGGTAGGGCACACGACTAGTCCATTATGGGTGTTTGGTATTGATTTTCTTTCCGTGCCTCGATTTCATAAAGTGGAGCTCGGGGTACTCGTCGTTACGGAAAGTTTCACACCGCGATCGGAGCGACACCAAATGCACCTAAAAATGAGGTAGGGCACACGAAGTCCATTATGGGCATTTGGCATTGATTTTCTTTACGTGCCTCGATTTCATAAAGTGGAGCTCGGGTTACTCGTGGTTTACGGAAAGTTTCACATCGGCTCGGAGCGATAGCAAATGGACCTAGAGATGTGTTAGGGCACACGAAGTCCATTATGGGTGTTTGGTATTGATTTTCTTTCCATGCCTCGATTTCATAAAGTGGAGCTCGGGGTACTCGTGGTTCGGAAAGTTTCACACGCGCGAGCGATACCAAATGCACCTACAAATGAGGTAGGGCACACGAAGTCCATTATGGGCGTTTGGCATTGATTTTCTTCCGTGCCTCGATTTCATATTGTGGAGCTCGGGGTACTCATCGTTCGGAAAGTTTCACACGCTCGGAGCGACACCAAATGCACCTAAAAATGAGGTAGAGCACACGAAGTCCATTATGGGCATTTGGCATTGATTTTCTTTACGTGCCTCGATTTCATAAAGTGGAGCTCGGGATACGTGGATTACGAAAGTTTCACATCGGCTCGGAACGATAGCAAATGGACCTAGAGATGTGTTAGGGCACACCAGAAGTCCATTATGGGTGTTTGGTATTGATTTTCTTTCCATGCCTCGATTTCATAAAGTGGAGCTCGGGGTACTCGTCGTTCGGAAAGTTTCACACGGGCACGAGAACGATACCAAATGCACCTACAAATGAGGTAGGGCACACCAGAAGTCCATTATGGGCGTTTGGCATTGATTTTCTTTCCGTGCCTCGATTTCATATTGTGGAGGTCCGGGTACTCATCGTTTTTGGAAAGTTTCACACCGCTCGGAACGATACCAAATGCACCTAAAAATGAGGTAGGGCACACCAGAAGTCCATTATGGGCATTTGGCATTGATTTTCTTTCTGTGCCTCGATTTCATAAAGTGGAGCTCAGGGTACTAAATGGATTACGGAAAGTTTCACATCGGCTCGGAGCGATAGCAAATGGACCTAGAGATGTGTTAGGGCACACCAGAAGTCCATTATGGGTGTTTGGTATTGATTTTCTTTCCATGCCTCGATTTCATAAAGTGGAGCTCGGGGTACTCGTCGATCTGGAAAGTTTCACACCGGCTCGGAACGATACCAAATGCACCTAAAAATGAGGTAGGGCACACCAGAAGTCCATTATGGGCGTTTGGCATTGATTTTCTTTACGTGCCTCGATTTCATAAAGTGGAGCTCGGGGTACTCGTCGTTTACGGAAAGTTTCACACGGCTCGGAGCGATAGCAAATGGACCTAGAGATGTGTTAGGGCACACGAAGTCCATTATGGGTGTTTGGTATTGATTTTCTTTCCATGCCTCGATTTCATAAAGTGGAGCTCGGGGTACTCGTGGATTACGGAAAGTTTCACACGGCGCGAACGATACCAAATGCACCTAAAAATGAGGTAGGGCACACGAAAGTCCATTATGGGCATTTGGCATTGATTTTCTTTCCGTGCCTCGATTTCATAAAGTGGAGCTCAGGGTACTCGTCGTTCTGGAAAGTTTCACATCGGCTCGGAACGATAGCAAATGGACCTAGAGATGTGTTAGGGCACACGAAGTCCATTATGGGTGTTTGGCATTGATTTTCTTTCTGTGCCTCGATTTCATAAAGTGGAGCTCAGGGTACTCATCGATTCGGAAAGTTTCACACGGCTCGGAACGATACCAAATGCACCTAAAAATGAGGTAGGGCACACCAGAAGTCCATTATGGGCATTTGGCATTGATTTTCTTTCTGTGCCTCGATTTCATAAAGTGGAGCTCGGGGTACTCGTCGTTCCGGAAAGTTTCACATCGGCTCGGAACGATAGCAAATGGACCTAGAGATGTGTTAGGGCACACCAGAAGTCCATTATGGGTGTTTGGTATTGATTTTCTTTCCATGCCTCGATTTCATAAAGTGGAGCTCGGGGTACTCAAATGGTTCTAGAAGTTTCACACCGGCTCGGAGCGATTCCAAATGCACCTAGAAATGAGGTAGGGCACACGAAAGTCCATTATGGGCGTTTGGCATTGATTTTCTTTACGTGCCTCGATTTCATAAAGTGGAGCTCGGGGTACTCGTGGATTACGAAAAGTTTCACATCGGCTCGGAGCGATAGCAAATGGACCTAGAGATGTGTTAGGGCACACGAAGTCCATTATGGGTGTTTGGTATTGATTTTCTTTCCATGCCTCGATTTCATAAAGTGGAGCTCGGGGTACTAAATGGATTACGGAAAGTTTCACATCGACGCGAGCGATACCAAATGCACCTACAAATGAGGTAGGGCACACGAAGTCCATTATGGGCGTTTGGCATTGATTTTCTTCCGTGCCTCGATTTCATATTGTGGAGCTCGGGGTACTCATCGTTCGGAAAGTTTCACACGCTCGGAGCGACACCAAATGCACCTAAAAATGAGGTAGAGCACACGAAGTCCATTATGGGCATTTGGCATTGATTTTCTTTACGTGCCTCGATTTCATAAAGTGGAGCTCGGGGTACTAAATGGATTACGGAAAGTTTCACATCGGCTCGGAACGATAGCAAATGGACCTAGAGATGTGTTAGGGCACACCAGAAGTCCATTATGGGTGTTTGGTATTGATTTTCTTTCCATGCCTCGATTTCATAAAGTGGAGCTCGGGGTACTCGTCGTTATGGAAAGTTTCACACCGCGCACGGAACGATACCAAATGCACCTACAAATGAGGTAGGGCACACCAGAAGTCCATTATGGGCGTTTGGCATTGATTTTCTTTCCGTGCCTCGATTTCATATTGTGGAGCTCGGGGTACTCAAATGGATTCGGAAAGTTTCACACCGCTCGGAGCGATCCAAATGCACCTAGAGATGTGGTAGGGCACACGAAGTCCATTATGGGCGTTTGGTATTGATTTTCTTTCCATGCCTCGATTTCATAAAGTGGAGCTCGGGGTACTCGTGGATTACGGAAAGTTTCACACGGCGGAAGGATTCCAAATGCACCTAGAAATGAGGTAGGGCACATTACAAGTCCATTATGGGTGTTTGGTATTGATTTTCTTTCGTGCCTCGATTTCATAAAGTGGAGCTCGGGGCTCATCGTGGATTACAGGAAAGTTTCACACCGCTCGGAGCGACACCAAATGCACCTAAAAATGAGGTAGGGCACACGAAGTCCATTATGGGCATTTGGCATTGATTTTCTTTACGTGCCTCGATTTCATAAAGTGGAGCTCGGGGTACTAAATGGATTACGGAAAGTTTCACATCGGCTCGGAGCGATAGCAAATGGACCTAGAGATGTGTTAGGGCACACGAAGTCCATTATGGGTGTTTGGTATTGATTTTCTTTCCATGCCTCGATTTCATAAAGTGGAGCTCGGTGTACTCGTGGATTACGGAAAGTTTCACACGACGCGAGCGATACCAAATGCACCTACAAATGAGGTAGGGCACACGAAGTCCATTATGGGCGTTTGGCATTGATTTTCTTCCGTGCCTCGATTTCATATTGTGGAGGTCGGGTACTCATCGTTCGGAAAGTTTCACACCGCTCGGAGCGATACCAAATGCACCTAAAAATGAGGTAGGGCACACGAAGTCCATTATGGGCATTTGGCATTGATTTTCTTTACGTGCCTCGATTTCATAAAGTGGAGCTCGGGTACTAAATGGTTACGGAAAGTTTCACATCGGCTCGGAGCGATAGCAAATGGACCTAGAGATGTGTTAGGGCACACGAAGTCCATTATGGGTGTTTGGTATTGATTTTCTTTCCATGCCTCGATTTCATAAAGTGGAGCTCGGGGTACTCGTGGATTCGGAAAGTTTCACACCGCGCGAGAGCGATACCAAATGCACCTACAAATGAGGTAGGGCACACGAAAGTCCATTATGGGCGTTTGGCATTGATTTTCTTCCGTGCCTCGATTTCATATTGTGGAGCTCGGGTACTCATCGTTATTCGGAAAGTTTCACACCGCTCGGAGCGACACCAAATGCACCTAAAAATGAGGTAGAGCACACGAAGTCCATTATGGGCATTTGGCATTGATTTTCTTTACGTGCCTCGATTTCATAAAGTGGAGCTCGGGGTACTCGTGGATTACGGAAAGTTTCACATCGGCTCGGAGCGATACCAAATGCACCTAGAAATGTGTTAGGGCACACGAAGTCCATTATGGGTGTTTGGCATTGATTTTCTTTCCATGCCTCGATTTCATAAAGTGGAGCTCGGGGTACTCAAATGGTTACGGAAAGTTTCACACCGCTCGGAGCGATACCAAATGCACCTAGAAATGAGGTAGGGCACACGAAGTCCATTATGGGCGTTTGGCATTGATTTTCTTTCTGTGCCTCGATTTCATAAAGTGGAGCTCAGGGTGCTCGTCGTTCTGGAAAGTTTCACATCGGCTCGGAACGATAGCAAATGGACCTAGAGATGTGTTAGGGCACACGAAGTCCATTATGGGTGTTTGGTATTGATTTTCTTTCCATGCCTCGATTTCATAAAGTGGAGCTCGGGGTACTAAATGGATTACGGAAAGTTTCACACCGCGCGAGCGATACCAAATGCACCTACAAATGAGGTAGGGCACACGAAGTCCATTATGGGTGTTTGGCATTGATTTTCTTCCGTGCCTCGATTTCATAAAGTGGAGCTCGGGTACTCATCGTTTAGGAAAGTTTCACACGCTCGGAGCGACACCAAATGCACCTAAAAATGAGGTAGGGCACACGAAGTCCATTATGGGCATTTGGCATTGATTTTCTTTACGTGCCTCGATTTCATAAAGTGGAGCTCGGGGTACTCGTGGATTCGGAAAGTTTCACATCGGCTCGGAGCGATAGCAAATGGACCTAGAGATGTGTTAGGGCACACGAAGTCCATTATGGGTGTTTGGTATTGATTTTCTTTCCATGCCTCGATTTCATAAAGTGGAGCTCGGGGTACTCGTGGTTCGGAAAGTTTCACACCGCGCGAGCGATACCAAATGCACCTACAAATGAGGTAGGGCACACTAGAGTCCATTATGGGCGTTTGGCATTGATTTTCTTCCGTGCCTCGATTTCATATTGTGGAGGTCGGGTACTCATCGTTACGGAAAGTTTCACACCGCTCGGAGCGACACCAAATGCACCTAAAAATGAGGTAGGGCACACGAAGTCCATTATGGGCATTTGGCATTGATTTTCTTTACGTGCCTCGATTTCATAAAGTGGAGCTCGGGGTACTAAATGGATTACGGAAAGTTTCACATCGGCTCGGAACGATAGCAAATGGACCTAGAGATGTGTTAGGGCACACCAGAAGTCCATTATGGGTGTTTGGTATTGATTTTCTTTCCATGCCTCGATTTCATAAAGTGGAGCTCGGGGTACTCGTCGTTCTGGAAAGTTTCACACCGGCACGGAACGATACCAAATGCACCTAGAAATGAGGTAGGGCACACCAGAAGTCCATTATGGGTGTTTGGCATTGATTTTCTTTCTGTGCCTCGATTTCATAAAGTGGAGCTCAGGGTACTCAAATCGATTACGGAAAGTTTCACACCGGCTCGGAGCGATACCAAATGGACCTAGAGATGTGGTAGGGCACACGAAGTCCATTATGGGTGTTTGGTATTGATTTTCTTTCCATGCCTCGATTTCATAAAGTGGAGCTCGGGGTACTTGTCATTCTAGAATGTTTCACGGCTCGGAGCGATAGCCTAGAATGATTCCAAAACACCTAGGGCACACCATGCCTCGATTTCAAAGTGGAGCTCGGGTACGAAAGGAAAGTTTCACATCGGCGCGAGCGATAGCAAATGGACCTAGAGATGTGTTAGGGCACACGAAGTCCATTATGGGCGTTTGGCATTGATTTTCTTTCCATGCCTCGATTTCATAAAGTGGAGCTCGGGGTACTCAAATCGTTACGGAAAGTTTCACACCGCTTGGAGCGATACCAAATGCACCTAAAAATGAGGTAGGGCACACGAAGTCCATTATGGGCATTTGGCATTGATTTTCTTTCGTGCCTCGATTTCATAAAGTGGAGCTCGGGGTACTCGTGGATTACGGAAAGTTTCACATCGGCTCGGAACGATACCAAATGGACCTAGAGATGTGTTAGGGCACACCAGAAGTCCATTATGGGTGTTTGGTATTGATTTTCTTTCCATGCCTCGATTTCATAAAGTGGAGCTCGGGGTACTCGTCGTTCTGAAAAGTTTCACACCGGCACGGAACGATACCAAATGCACCTAAAAATGAGGTAGGGCACACCAGAAGTCCATTATGGGCATTTGGCATTGATTTTCTTTCCGTGCCTCGATTTCATAAAGTGGAGCTCAGGGTACTCGTCGTTCTGGAAAGTTTCACATCGGCTCGGAACGATAGCAAATGGACCTAGAGATGTGTTAGGGCACACCAGAAGTCCATTATGGGTGTTTGGCATTGATTTTCTTTCCATGCCTCGATTTCATAAAGTGGAGCTCGGGGTACTCATCATTCTGGAAAGTTTCACACCCGCTCGGAACGACACCAAATGCACCTAAAAATGAGGTAGGGCACACCAGAAGTCCATTATGGGCATTTGGCATTGATTTTCTTTCTGTGCCTCGATTTCATAAAGTGGAGCTCAGGGTACTCGTCGTTCTGGAAAGTTTCACATCGGCTCGGAACGATAGCAAATGGACCTAGAGATGTGTTAGGGCACACCAGAAGTCCATTATGGGTGTTTGGTATTGATTTTCTTTCCATGCCTCGATTTCATAAAGTGGAGCTCGGGGTACTCAATGGTTTACGGAAAGTTTCACACGCGCGAGCGATACCAAATGCACCTACAAATGAGGTAGGGCACACGAAGTCCATTATGGGCGTTTGGCATTGATTTTCTTCCGTGCCTCGATTTCATATTGTGGAGGTCGGGGTACTCATCGTTCGGAAAGTTTCACACCGCTCGGAGCGACACCAAATGCACCTAAAATGAGGTAGGGCACACGAAGTCCATTATGGGCATTTGGCATTGATTTTCTTTACGTGCCTCGATTTCATAAAGTGGAGCTCGGGGTACTAAATGGATTACGGAAAGTTTCACATCGGCTCGGAGCGATAGCAAATGGACCTAGAGATGTGTTAGGGCACACGAAAGTCCATTATGGGTGTTTGGTATTGATTTTCTTTCCATGCCTCGATTTCATAAAGTGGAGCTCGGGGTTAGTTTCACACGGCGAGCGATACCAAATGCACCTACAAATGAGGTAGGGCACACGAAGTCCATTATGGGCGTTTGGCATTGATTTTCTTTCGTGCCTCGATTTCATATTGTGGAGCTCGGGGTACTCATCGTTACGGAAAGTTTCACACCGCTCGGAGCGATACCAAATGCACCTAAAAATGAGGTAGGGCACACGAAGTCCATTATGGGCATTTGGCATTGATTTTCTTTCCGTGCCTCGATTTCATAAAGTGGAGCTCGGGGTACTAAATGGATTACGGAAAGTTTCACATCGGCTCGGAACGATAGCAAATGGACCTAGAGATGTGTTAGGGCACACCAGAAGTCCATTATGGGCGTTTGGCATTGATTTTCTTTCTGTGCCTCGATTTCATAAAGTGGAGCTCGGGGTACTCGTCGTTCTGGAAAGTTTCACACCGGCACGGAACGATACCAAATGCACCTAGAAATGAGGTAGGGCACACCAGAAGTCCATTATGGGCGTTTGGTATTGATTTTCTTTCCGTGCCTCGATTTCATAAAGTGGAGCTCGGGGTACTCGTCGGATTCGGAAAGTTTCACACCGGCGGGAGCGATTCCAAATGCACCTAGAAATGAGGTAGGGCACACGACAGTCCATTATGGGTGTTTGGTATTGATTTTCTTTCCGTGCCTCGATTTCATAAAGTGGAGCTCGGGCTTCATCGTTACGGAAAGTTTCACACGCTCGGAGCGATACCAAATGCACCTAAAAATGAGGTAGGGCACACGAAGTCCATTATGGGCATTTGGCATTGATTTTCTTTCTGTGCCTCGATTTCATAAAGTGGAGCTCAGGGTACTCGTCGTTCTGGAAAGTTTCACATCGGCTCGGAACGATAGCAAATGGACCTAGAGATGTGTTAGGGCACACCAGAAGTCCATTATGGGTGTTTGGTATTGATTTTCTTTCCATGCCTCGATTTCATAAAGTGGAGCTCGGGGTACTCGTGGATTCTGAAAGTTTCACACGACGCGAGCGATACCAAATGCACCTACAAATGAGGTAGGGCACACCAGAAGTCCATTATGTGCGTTTGGCATTGATTTTCTTCCCGTGCCTCGATTTCATATTGTGGAGGTCAGGGTACTCATCGTTATGGAAAGTTTCACACCCGCTCGGAACGACACCAAATGCACCTAAAAATGAGGTAGAGCACACCAGAAGTCCAATATGGGCATTTGGCATTGATTTTCTTTCTGTGCCTCGATTTCATAAAGTGGAGCTCAGGGTACTAAATGGATTACGGAAAGTTTCACATCGGCTCGGAACGATAGCAAATGGACCTAGAGATGTGTTAGGGCACACCAGAAGTCCATTATGGGTGTTTGGTATTGATTTTCTTTCCATGCCTCGATTTCATAAAGTGGAGCTCGGGGTACTCGTGGATTCGGAAAGTTTCACACGGCGCGAGCGATACCAAATGCACCTACAAATGAGGTAGGGCACACGAAGTCCATTATGGGCGTTTGGCATTGATTTTCTTTCCGTGCCTCGATTTCATATTGTGGAGCTCGGGTACTCGTGGATTACGGAAAGTTTCACACCGCTCGGAGCGATACCAAATGCACCTAGAGATGTGGTAGGGCACACGAAGTCCATTATGGGCGTTTGGTATTGATTTTCTTTCCGTGCCTCGATTTCATAAAGTGGAGCTCGGGGTACTCGTTGTTCTGGAAAGTTTCACACGGCTCGGAACGACACCAAATGCACCTAAAAATGAGGTAGGGCACACCAGAAGTCCATTATGGGCATTTGGCATTGATTTTCTTTCTGTGCCTCGATTTCATAAAGTGGAGCTCGGGGTACTAAATGGATTACGGAAAGTTTCACATCGGCTCGGAACGATAGCAAATGGACCTAGAGATGTGTTAGGGCACACGAGAAGTCCATTATGGGTGTTTGGTATTGATTTTCTTTCCATGCCTCGATTTCATAAAGTGGAGCTCGGGGTACTCGTCGTTCTGGAAAGTTTCACACGACGCACGGAACGATACCAAATGCACCTACAAATGAGGTAGGGCACACCAGAAGTCCATTATGGGCGTTTGGCATTGATTTTCTTTCTGTGCCTCGATTTCATAAAGTGGAGCTCGGGGTACTCAATCGATTACGAAAGTTTCACATCGGCTCGGAGCGATAGCAAATGGACCTAGAGATGTGTTAGGGCACACGAAGTCCATTATGGGTGTTTGGTATTGATTTTCTTTCCATGCCTCGATTTCATAAAGTGGAGCTCGGGGTACTCGTCGTTTTGGGAAAGTTTCACACGGCACGGAACGATACCAAATGCACCTACAAATGAGGTAGGGCACACCAGAAGTCCATTATGGGCGTTTGGCATTGATTTTCTTTCCGTGCCTCGATTTCATCAAGTTGAGCCTATTATATATCAATGGAGAAAGAAACAAGAAGAAGGTTAGGCCAAGAACAAAGAGAGGAGGTAGGCGAAGGGAAAGCTTGAGCGGACATGGGAAGACACAAGAACCAAGGACTTTGCATTTTGGAAAGTTTGCAAGGAATCTTACCAAGAAAAGACAAAGAATCCTAAATGGATTTGGATTGGAGCAATTCAATTCAGATCAATCTTTAAAGGAAGTTAATTTTGAAATTACTTGTAATAGGATAGTTTAATCTATTTTCAGCAATTAGAGTAGCTTAAACGTCTATGTAAAGTAGGAGAGTTTTTGGTTCGGATTACTGTTCACGTGAACAGTAACCGACTCGGATTACTGCTCACGTGAACAGTAATCGGACTAGAGTCTTATGCTTGCGTGGGAGGCTATATAAACCCCCATGGCCGCACTATAGAGGTGGACAAGTCATAGTTGAAGAAAATACGAGAAAAGTCACATGTTTGTGTGGCGCAAAATGAATACATGCGTTTGGAAATTCCGTCTAGGGTTTTGTGATTGCGTGAATATTGGAGGGTGGCTTTCCTTCCAAGATCCGTGATTCCTTGTGGATCATCTCACCAATTCGTGGCATCCTCAATTGCTCACGGTTTGGTGTTGTTCTTCGAGTTTGATTTTGTTTATCTATTGGATTGATTCAACATCAACCAAGTATTACTTGCTTTGGAGATATACTTGTTCTCCTTTTTGCTTTGAACCAACGAGGAAAGCTAGGGTTTTGCTCAATCAAGATTGCTATACAAGTACCGTGAAAGATTGGGCCACATTACGCATCAACTACACGTTGATCCGTATCATCTTAGTATCGGGCGTGGTTGATCACGATGCGTGGAATTTTTCTTGGTACTTTTGAGGTTGGTCATCATGTTAAGAACTAGCGGTAGCGGTTCTAATGATGGATTATCTGAAGAGCCTATGTGCGGTGATACACTATTACGGATGTACGTGCTCAATTTGATGCTACTACCGCTCTTTTTTCTTCGTCGCGAGAAGGTGTTCGCCATCAACTTGAAGCTCAAATCCAAGGGTGCAAGACACGCTAAGCGATCGTCTCAACGTGAATGAGCGGCGTATGATGGAAGGTTTTGACAATCTAAACCATGCTATCCGTCGCTTGGAGGAGAGGCTACCACCGCCACGAGGAGGTAATGTACCGGTGCTACCCCAACCACAACATGGGCGTGCACAATGTGTTGTGCGTCGAGATGGAGATGACTTCTCGGCTGGCGATTTGGAGGCTATTTCGGTGATCGTGGAAGGCGTCAACGATGTCCACGACGTGATTACTTTGATCGTCGAGGTCTTTGGACATGGTGGACATCATAATGGAGGTGGTGAGCGTGAAGATGGCGGTGTCGGAGAATCAAGATCACCATACCGAGTTCAAGGGCAGATCTGATCCGAGTCTTATTTGGAGTGGGAGATGCGTGTCAATCAAATTTTGACAACCACCACTACTCAGGAGAAGATGGTTCGTGTTGCCCGATTGAGTTCACGAATCGCTATTATTTGGTGGGATCAATTGAATCGTCTTGAGGAACGTCCTAACACTTGGGAAGCAATGAAACATGCTATGCGGGGAGCGTTTAGTGCGGCGGATACTATACACGGACGCTGCATACAAAGCTCGACGACTTACTCGAGGTGCTAAGGCGGTGGCGAGTACTATCAAGAGATGCAAGTGCTCATGATCCGTACAAGTGTGCGTGAGTCGGCGAGGCGACCATGACACGTTTCTTGAGGGCTGAATGAAGATGTGCGGGACCGTGTTGATTTAATGCAATACAATACCGTGCAAAATTACTTCATCAAGCGGGCGTCTTGAACAATGGGTGAAGGGCACTCAAGCAAGGAGTGGCCGTACCACTCATAACACTTGGAGGCATGCAACCGCGCATGACGGAGATGTAGGATCAACTTCCAAACCGGTTGCATCTACTACACCTGTTGAGTACATTCAAGGAAGCTTGAAGCCTATAAGTCTTTGCGGGCAAAGAAGTCTCACATGTTGATTCTAGTGCATTCTCTACGGCTAGAACTAGCAACATTGAATGCTTCAAGTGCAAGGGCGAGGTCATATGAAGAAGGATTGTCCAAACATGAAGACAGTGTTGCTTACACATGATGGCTACATAGCGGAGAGCGACAACGATGAATCTGAACCTTCCGATGAATCGAGAAGATGGAACCACTCATTTTTTATCCAGCGAAGGTGTTAGCTTGATGGCTCAAATGGTGCGGGTGATAACACCTTGTTATTATGCGGAAGGGACAATGACATCATATCTTTCAAACCGATTGCAAGATCAAAGAAAAGGTATGTAAGGTGATTATTGATAACGGAGTTCGAGCAACATGATTGGCAAGGATGTGGTGGAATCACTCTCATTGTCCACATGGAGCATCTAAACCATATTACATCCAATGGCTCAACAACGTCGGCAAAGTCAAGATCACACACAAGGTGAGAGTGCCACTTACAATTGATGGCTATGTCGATAAGGTGGAGTGTGATGTGGTACCTATGCATGCTTGTCATATTCTATTGGGGCGTCCATGGCAATTTGATTTGAATGCTACACATCAAGGACGGTCCAACCGATATACTTTCATGCACAAGGGAGAATTCCATGCTTTCTTTGTCAAAGACCGATGAAGAAATCAAGAGTGATTTGGTTGTGGTTAGCAAGAAGAAGGCCGTAAATGCTATACTAAAACCGAGGACGGTTTTGCTTCAAGAAGGGAGGATGATGAGGCCCTAGGTGCATCTACTACGATGGTCAACATCCCTAAGTTGCAAGTGTGTGCTAAACCTCAAGTTGAGCCTATTATATATCAATGGAGAAAGAAACAAGAAGAAGGTTCGGCCAAGAACAAAGAGAGGGAGGTAGGCCGAAGGGAAAGCTTGAGCGGACATGGGAAGACACAAGAACCAAGGACTTTGCATTTTGGAAAGTTTGCAAGGAATCTTACCAAGAAAAGACAAAGAATCCTAAATGGATTTGGATTGGAGCAATTCCAATTCAGATCAATCTTTAAAGGAAGTTAATTTTGAAATTACTTGTAATAGGATAGTTTAATCTATTTTCAGCAATTAGAGTAGCTTAAACATCTATGTAAAGTAGGAGAGTTTTTTGGTTCGGATACTGTTCACGTGAACAGTAACCGACTCGGATTACTGTTCACGTGAACAGTAATCGGACTAGAGTCTTGTTAACTTGCGTGGGAGGCTATATAAACCCCCATGGCCGCACTATAGAGGTGGACAAGTCATAGTTGAAGAAAATACAGAAAAAGTCACATGTTTGTGTGGCGCAAAATGAATACATGCGTTTGGAAATTCCCGTCTAGGGTTTTGTGATTGCGTGAATATTGGAGGTGGCTTTCCTTCCAAGATCCGTGATTCCTTGTGGATCATCTCACCAATTCGTGGCAACCTCAATTGCTCACGGTTTGGTGTTGTTCTTCGAGTTTGATTTTGTTTATCTCTTGGATTGATTCAACATCAACCAAGTATTACTTGCTTTGGAGATATACTTGTTCTCCTTTTTCTTGAACCAACGAGGAAAGTTAGGGTTTTGCTCCAATCAAGATTGCTATACAAGTACCGTGAAAGATTGGGCCACATTACGCATCAACTACACGTTGATCCGTATCACTTTCATATTGTGGAGGTGAGGGTACTCATCATTCTGGAAAGTTTCACACCCGCTCGGAACGACACCAAATGGACCTAAAAATGAGGTAGGGCACACGAAAGTCCATTATGGGCATTTGGCATTGATTTTCTTTACGTGCCTCGATTTCATAAAGTGGAGCTCGGTACTCAAATGGATTACGAAAGTTTCACATCGGCTCGGAGCGATAGCAAATGGACCTAGAGATGTGGTAGGTAGGGCACACCAGAAGTCCATTATGGTTGTTTGGTATTGATTTTCTTTCCGTGCCTCGATTTCATAAAGTGGAGCTCGGGTTACTCGTCGTTCTGGAATGTTTTACATCGGCTCGGAAGGATTCCAAATGCGCCTAGAAATGACGTAGGGCACATTAGAAGCCCATTGTGGGTGTTTGGTATTGATTTTGTTTCCGTACCTCGATTTCATAAAACGGAGCTGAGGGGCCGTCGTTCTGGAAAGTTTCACACCCGCTCGGAACAATACCAAATGGACGTAGAGAGGTGGTAGGGCCCACCAGAAGTCCGTTATGGGAGTTTGGTATTGATTTTCTTTCCATGCCTCGATTTCATAAAGTGGAGCTCGGGGTACTTGTCATTCTAGAATGTTTCACACCGGCTCGGAATGATTCCAAAAACACCTAGGGCACACCACTCGTCGTTCTGGAAAGTTTCACATCGGCACGGAACGATAGCAAAAGGACCTAGAGATGTGTTAGGGCACACCAGAAGTCCATTATGGGCGGTTGGCATTGATTTTATTTCGGTGCCTCGATTTCATCTTGTGGAGGTCCGGGTACTCGTCGTTCTGGAAAGTTTCACACCCGCTTGGAACGATACCAAATGCACCTAAAAATGAGGTAGGGCACACCAGAAGTGCATTATGGGAATTTGGCATTGATTTTCTTTCTGTGCCTCGATTTCATAAAGTGGAGCTCAGGGTACACGTCGTTCTGGAATGTTTCACACAGGCTCGGAACGATTGCAAATAGACCTAGAGATGTGTTAGCGCACACCAGAAGTCCATTATGGGTGTTTTGGTATTGATTTTCTTTACATGCCTCGTTTTCATAAACGGAGCTGAGGCTTCGTCGTTCTGGAAATTTTCACACCGGCACGGAACAACTCCAAATGCACCTAAAAAAGAGGTAGGGCACACCAGAAGTCCAATATGGGCATTTGGCATTGATTTTCTTTCTGTGCCTCGATTTCATAAAGTGGAGCTCAGGGTACTCGTCCTTCTGAAAAGTTCACATTGGCTCGGAACGATAGCAAATGGGCCTAGAGATGTGTTAGTTCACACCAGAAGTCCAATATGGGTATTTGGCATTGATTTTCTTTCCGTGCTTCGATTTCATATTGTGGAGGTCAGGGCACTCATCATTCTGGAAAGCTTCACACCCGCTCGGAACGAAACCAAATGCACATAAAAAAGAGGTAGGGCGTACCAAAAGTCCACTATTGGCATTTGGCATTGATTTTCTTTCTTTGCCTCGATTTCATAAAGTGGAGCTCAGGGTACTTTTCGTCGTTACGGAAAGTTTCACATCGGCTCGGACGATAGCAAATGGACCTAGAGATGTGTTAGGGCACACGAAGTCCATTATGGGTGTTTGGTATTGATTTTCTTTCCATGCCTCGATTTCATAAAGTGGAGCTCGGGTACTCGTGGTTCTAGAAAGTTTCACACGGCTCGGAAGGATTCCAAATGCACCTAGAAATGACGTAGGGCACACGAAGTCCATTATGGGTGTTTGGTATTGATTTTCTTTTCGTGCCTCGATTTCATAAAGTGGAGCTCGGGGTACTTGTGGATTCGGAAAGTTTCACACCGACGCGAACGATACCAAATGCACCTACAAATGAGGTAGGGCACACGAAGTCCATTATGGGCGTTTGGCATTGATTTTTTTTCCGTGCCTCGATTTCATATTGTGGAGGTCGGGGTACTCAAATGGATTCGGAAAGTTTCACACACGCTCGGAACGACACCAAATACACCTAATAATGAGGTAGGGCACACCAGAAGTGCATTATGGGAATTTGGCATTGATTTGCTTTCTGTGCCTCGATTTCATAAAGTGGAGCTCAGGGTACTCGTCGTTCTGGAAAGTTTCACACCGGCTCGGAACGATAGCAAATGGACCTAGAGATGTGTTACGGCACACCAGAAGTCCGTTATGGGTGTTTGATGTTGATTTTCTTTCCATGCCTCGTTTTCATAAACGGGGTTAGGGCACACCAGAAGTCCATTATGGGTGTTTGGAATTTATTTTCTTTCCGTGCCTCGATTTCATATTGTGGAGTTCCGGGTACTCATTATTCTGGAAAGTTTCACACCCGCTAGGAACGATACCAAATGCACCTAAAATGAGGTAGAGCACACCAGAAGTCCATTATGGGCATTTGGCATTGATTTTTTTTCTGTGCCTCGATTTCATAAAGTGGAGCTCAGGGTACTCGTCGTTCTGGAAAGTTTCACATCGGCTCGGAACGATAGCAAATGGACCTAGAGATGTGTTAGTTCACTCCAGAAGTGCATTATGGGCGTTTGGCATTGATTTTCTTTCCGTGCCTCGATTTCATATTGTGGAGGTCCGGGTACTCGTCGTTCTTTAAAGTTTCACACCGCTCGAGCGATACCAAATGCACCTAGAGATATGGTAGGGCACACGAAGTCCATTATGGGCGTTTGGTATTGATTTTCTTTCCTTTCCTCGATTTCACAAAGTGGAGCTCGGGTACTAAATGGATTACGGAAAGTTTCACACGGCCGGAAGGATTCCAAATGAACCTAGAAATGAGGTAGGGCACATTACAAGTCCATTATGGGTGTTTGGTATTGATTTTGTTTCCGTGCCTCGATTTCATAAAGTGGAGCTCGAGGCTTCGTGGATTACGAAATTTTCACACCAAGCACGAGCGATACCAAATGCACCTAAAAATGAGGTAGGGCACACGAAAGTCCATTATGGGCATTTGGCATTGATTTTCTTTACGTGCCTCGATTTCATAAAGTGGAGCTCGGTACTAAATGGATTCGGAAAGTTTCACATCGGCTCGGAGCGATAGGAAATGGACATAGAGATGTATTAGGGCACACGAAGTCCATTATGCGTGTTTGTTATTGATTTTCTTTCCATGCCTCGATTTCATAAAGTGGAGCTCGTGGTAATCGTCGATTACGAAAGTTTCACACCCAATGACGCGAGCGATACCAAATGCACCTACAAATGAGGTGGGGCACCGAAGTCCATTATGGGCGTTTGGCATTGATTTTCTTTCGTGCCTCGATTTCATATTGTGGAGGTCGGGGTACTCATCATTACGAAAGTTTCACATCGGCTCGGAACGATAGCAAATGGACCTAGAGATGTGTTAGGGCACACGAAGTCCATTATGGGTGTTTGGTATTGATTTTCTTTCCATGCCTCGATTTCATAAAGTGGAGCTCGGGGTACTCAAATGGATTCTCGAAAGTTTCACACCGCGACGAACGATACCAAATGCACCTACAAATGAGGTAGGGCACACGAAAGTCCATTATGGGCGTTTGGCATTGATTTTCTTTACGTGCCTCGATTTCATAAAGTGGAGCTCGGGGTACTAAATGG
The DNA here is from genome assembly GCA_036346405.1 of Phyllostachys edulis. Lineage (NCBI taxonomy): Eukaryota > Viridiplantae > Streptophyta > Magnoliopsida > Poales > Poaceae > Phyllostachys > Phyllostachys edulis. The sequence continues at coordinate 33,635 of JAYEVD010000933.1, read as the reverse complement.
TTACGAAAGTTTCACATCGGCTCGGAGCGATAGCAAATGGACTTAGAGATGTGTTAGGGCACACGAAGTCCATTATGGGTGTTTGGTATTAATTTTCTTTCCCTGCCTCGATTTAATAAAGTGGAGCTCAGGGTACTAGTCGTTCTGGAAAGTTTCACACCGGCACGGAACGATACGAAATGCACCTACGAATGAGGTTGGGCACACCAGAAGTCCATTATGGGCATTTGGCATTGATTTTCTTTCGTGCCTCAATTTCATATTGTGGAGGTCGGGTACTCATCATTCGGAAAGTTTCACACCGCTCGGAGCGACACCAAATGCACCTAAAATGAGGTAGGGCACACGAAGTCCATTATGGGCATTTGGCATTGATTTTCTTTCTGTGCCTCGATTTCAAAAAGTGGAGCTCAGGGTACTCGTCGTTCTGGAAAGTTTCACATCGGCTCGGAACGATAGCAAATGGACGTAGAGATATGTTAGGGCACACCAGAAGTCCATTATGGGTGTTTGGTATTGATTTTCTTTCCATGCCTCGATTTCATAAAGTGGAGCTCGGGGTACTAAATGGATTCTCGAAAGTTTCACATCGACGCGAGCGATACCAAATGCACCTACAAATGAGGTAGGGCACACCAGAAGTCCATTATGTGCGTTTGGCATTGATTTTCTTCTCGTGCCTCGATTTCATATTGTGGAGGTCAGGGTACTCATCATTCTGGAAAGTTTCACACCCGCTCGGAACGACACCAAATGCACCTAAAAATGAGGTAGAGCACACCAGAAGTCCATTATGGTCATTTGGCATTGATTTTCTTTCTGTGCCTCGATTTCATAAAGTGGAGCTCGGGATACTAAATGGATTACGGAAAGTTTCACATCGGCTCGGAGCGATAGCAAATGGACCTAGAGATGTGTTAGTTCACACGAAGTGCATTATGGGCGTTTGGCATTGATTTTCTTTCCGTGCCTCGATTTCATATTTTGGAGGTCCGGGTACTCGTCGTTCTGGAAAGTTTCACACATGCTCGGAACGACACCAAATGCACCTAATAATGAGGTAGGGCACACCAGAAGTCCATTATGGGCGTTTGGCATTGATTTTCTTTCTGTGCCTCGATTTCATAAAGTGGAGCTCAGGGTACTCGTCGTTCTGGAAAGTTTCACATCGGCTCGGAACGATAGCAAATGGACCTAGAGATGTGTTAGGGCACACACGTAAGTCCATTATGGGTGTTTGATGTTGATTTTCTTTCCATGCCTCGTTTCATAAGCGGGGTTAGGGAGCGATACCACACCTACAAATGAAGTCCATTATGGGCGTTTGGCATTCATTTTCTTTCCGTGCCTCGATTTCATATTGTGGAGTTCGGGTACTCATCATTCGGAAAGTTTCACACCGCTAGAGCGATACCAAATGCACCTAAAATGAGGTAGAGCACACCAGAAGTCCATTAGTGAATTATGGGCGTTTGGTATTGATTTTCTTTCCGTGCCTCGATTTCACAAAGTGGAGCTCGGCGTACTCGTTGTTCTGGAAAGTTTTACACCGGCTCGGAACGACACCAAATGCACCTAAAATTGAGGTAGGGCACACCAGAAGTCCATTACGGGCATTTGGCATTGATTTTCTTTCTGTGCCTCGATTTCATAAAGTGGAGCTCAGGGTACTCGTCGTTCTGGAAAGTTTCACATCGGCTCGGAACGATAGCAAATGGACCTAGAGATGTGTTAGTTCACTCCAGAAGTGCATTATGGGCGTTTGGCATTGATTTTCTTTCCGTGCCTCGATTTCATATTGTGGAGGTCCGGGTACTCGTCGTTCTTTAAAGTTTCACACCCGCTCGAACGATACAAAATGCACCTAGAGATATGGTAGGGCACACGAAGTCCATTATGGTCATTTGGTATTGATTTTCTTTCCTTTCCTCGATTTCATAAAGTGGAGCTCGGCGTACTAAATGGATTACGGAAAGTTTCACACCGGCCGGAAGGATTCCAAATGAACCTAGAAATGACGTAGGGCACATTACAAGTCCATTATGGGTGTTTGGTATTGATTTTGTTTCGTGCCTCGATTTCATAAAGTGGAGCTCGAGGCTTCGTCGATTACGGAAAGTTTCACACCGCGCGAGCGACACCAAATGCACCTAAAAATGAGGTAGGGCACACGAAGTCCATTATGGGCATTTGGCATTGATTTTCTTTACGTGCCTCGATTTCATAAAGTGGAGCTCGGGGTACTCGTGGATTACGGAAAGTTTCACATCGGCTCGGAACGATAGCAAATGGACCTAGAGATGTGTTAGGGCACACCAGAAGTCCATTATGGGTGTTTGGTATTGATTTTCTTTCCATGCCTCGATTTCATAAAGTGGAGCTCGGGGTACTCGTCGTTCTGGAAAGTTTCACACCGGCACGGAACGATACCAAATGCACCTACAAATGAGGTAGGGCACACCAGAAGTCCATTATGTGCGTTTGGCATTGATTTTCTTCCCGTGCCTCGATTTCATATTGTGGAGGTCAGGGTACTCATCATTCTGGAAAGTTTCACACCCGCTCGGAACGACACCAAATGCACCTAAAAATGAGGTAGAGCACACCAGAAGTCCATTATGGGCATTTGGCATTGATTTTCTTTCTGTGCCTCGATTTCATAAAGTGGAGCTCAGGGTACTCGTCGTTCTGGAAAGTTTCACATCGGCTCGGAACGATAGCAAATGGACCTAGAGATGTGTTAGGGCACACCAGAAGTCCATTATGGGTGTTTGGTATTGATTTTCTTTCCATGCCTCGATTTCATAAAGTGGAGCTCGGGGTACTCGTCGTTCTGGAAAGTTTCACACCGGCACGGAACGATACCAAATGCACCTACAAATGAGGTAGGGCACACCAGAAGTCCATTATGGGCGTTTGGCATTGATTTTCTTTCCGTGCCTCGATTTCATATTGTGGAGGTCAGGGTACTCAAATCGATTCGGAAAGTTTCACACCAGCTCGGAACGATACCAAATGCACCTAGAGATGTGGTAGGGCACACCAGAAGTCCATTATGGGCGTTTGGTATTGATTTTCTTTCCGTTCCTCGATTTCACAAAGTGGAGCTCGGCGTACTCGTCGTTCTGGAAAGTTTCACACCAAATCGGAGCGACACCAAATGCACCTAAAATGAGGTAGGGCACACCAGAAGTCCATTATGGGCATTTGGCATTGATTTTCTTTCTGTGCCTCGATTTCATAAAGTGGAGCTCAGGGTACTCGTCGTTCTGGAAAGTTTCACATCGGCTCGGAACGATAGCAAATGGACCTAGAGATGTGTTAGGGCACACCAGAAGTCCATTATGGGTGTTTGGTATTGATTTTCTTTCCATGCCTCGATTTCATAAAGTGGAGCTCGGGGTACTCGTCGTTCTGGAAAGTTTCACACCGGCACGGAACGATACCAAATGCACCTACAAATGAGGTAGGGCACACCAGAAGTCCATTATGTGCGTTTGGCATTGATTTTCTTCCCGTGCCTCGATTTCATATTGTGGAGGTCAGGGTACTCATCATTCTGGAAAGTTTCACACCCGCTCGGAACGACACCAAATGCACCTAAAAATGAGGTAGAGCACACCAGAAGTCCATTATGGGCATTTGGCATTGATTTTCTTTCCGTGCCTCGATTTCATAAAGTGGAGCTCAGGGTACTCGTGGTTACGAAAGTTTCACATCGGCTCGGAGCGATAGCAAATGGACCTAGAGATGTGTTAGGGCACACGAGAAGTCCATTATGGGTGTTTGGTATTGATTTTCTTTCCATTCCTCGATTTCATAAAGTGGAGCTCGGGGTACTCGTCGTTCTGGAAAGTTTCACACCGGCACAGAACGATACCAAATGCACCTACAAATGAGGTAGGGCACACCAGAAGTCCATTCTGTCCGTTTGGCATTGATTTTCTTCCCATGCCTCGATTTCATATTGTGGAGGTCAGGGTACTCATCAATCTGGAAAGTTTCACACCCGCTCGGAACGACACCAAATGCACCTAAAAATGAGGTAGAGCACACGAAAGTCCATTATGGTCATTTGGCATTGATTTTCTTTACGTGCCTCGATTTCATAAAGTGGAGCTCGGGATACTAAATGGATTACGGAAATTTTCACACCGCTAGGAGCGATACCAAATGCACCTAAAAATGAGGTAGAGCACACGAAGTCCATTATGGGCATTTGGCATTGATTTTTTTCCGTGCCTCGATTTCATAAAGTGGAGCTCGGGGTACTCGTGGATTACGGAAAGTTTCACATCGGCTCGGAACGATAGCAAATGGACCTAGAGATGTGTTAGGGCACACCAGAAGTCCATTATGGGCGTTTGGCATTGATTTTCTTTCCGTGCCTCGATTTCATATTGTGGAGGTCGGGTACTGCTCGTCGTTCTTTAAAGTTTCACACCGCTCGGAGCGATACCAAATGCACCTAGAGATATGGTAGGGCACACGAAGTCCATTATGGGCGTTTGGTATTGATTTTCTTTCCTTTCCTCGATTTCATAAAGTGGAGCTCGGCGTACTAAATGGATTACGGAAAGTTTCACACCGGCCCGGAAGGATTCCAAATGCACCTAGAAATGACGTAGGGCACATTACAAGTCCATTGTGGGTGTTTGGTATCGATTTTGTTTCCGTGCCTCGATTTCATATACGGAGCTGAGGCTTTGTCGTTCTGGAAATTTTCACACCGGCACGGAACGACACCAAATGCACCTAAAATGAGGTAGGGCACACCAGAAGTCCATTATGGGCATTTGGCATTGATTTTCTTTCTGTGCCTCGATTTCATAAAGTGGAGCTCAGGGTACTCGTCGTTCTGGAAAGTTTCACATCGGCTCGGAACGATAGCAAATGGACCTAGAGATGTGTTAGGGCACACCAGAAGTCCATTATGGGTGTTTGGTATTGATTTTCTTTCCATGCCTCGATTTCATATAGTGGAGCTCGGCGTACTCGTGGATTACGGAAAGTTTCACACGACGCACGGAACGATACCAAATGCACCTACAAATGAGGTAGGGCACACCAGAAGTCCATTATGTGCGTTTGGCATTGATTTTCTTCCCGTGCCTCGATTTCATATTGTGGAGGTCAGGGTACTCATCATTCTAGAAAGTTTCACACCCGCTCGGAACGACACCAAATGCACCTAAAAATGAGGTAGAGCACACTAGAAGTCCATTATAGGCATTTGGCATTGATTTTCTTTCTACGCCTCGATTTCATAAAGTGGAGCACAGGGTACTCGTCGTTCTGAAAGTTTCACATCGGCTCGGAACGATAGCAAATGGACCTAGAGATGTGTTAGGGCACACCAGAAGTCCATTATGGGTGTTTGGTATTGATTTTCTTTCCATGCCTCGATTTCATAAAGTGGAGCTCGGGGTACTCGTCGTTCTGGAAAGTTTCACACCGGCACGGAACGATACCAAATGCACCTACAAATGAGGTAGGGCACACCAGAAGTCCATTATGGGCGTTTGGCATTGATTTTCTTTCCGTGCCTCGATTTCATATTGTGGAGGTCCGGGTACTCGTCGTTCTGGAAAGTTTCACACCCGCTCGGAACGATACCAAATGCACCTAGAGATGTGGTAGGGCACACCAGAAGTCCATTATGGGCGTTTGGTATTGATTTTCTTTCCGTTCCTCGATTTCACAAAGTGGAGCTCGGCGTACTCGTCGTTCTGGAAAGTTTCACACCGGCCCGGAACGACACCAAATGCACCTAAAAATGAGGTAGGGCACACCAGAAGTCCATTATGGGCATTTGGCATTGATTTTCTTTCCGTGCCTCGATTTCATAAAGTGGAGCTCGGGTTACTCGTGGATTACGGAAAGTTTCACATCGGCTCGGAGCGATAGCAAATGGACCTAGAGATGTGTTAGGGCACACTAGAAGTCCATTATGGGTGTTTGTATTGATTTTCTTTCCATGCCTCGATTTCATAAAGTGGAGCTCGGGGTACTCGCTGATTCGAAAGTTTCACACCGACGCGAGCGATACCAAATGCACCTACAAATGAGGTAGGGCACACCAGAAGTCCATTATGTGCGTTTGGCATTGATTTTCTTTCCGTGCCTCGATTTCATATTGTGGAGGTCAGGGTACTCATCATTCTGGAAAGTTTCACACCCGCTCGGAACGACACCAAATGCACCTAAAAATGAGGTAGAGCACACCAGAAGTCCATTATGGGCATTTGGCATTGATTTTCTTTCTGTGCCTCGATTTCATAAAGTGGAGCTCAGGGTACTCGTCATTCTGGAAAGTTTCACATCGGCTCGGAACGATAGCAAATGGACCTAGAGATGTGTTAGGGCACACCAGAAGTCCATTATGGGTGTTTGGTATTGATTTTCTTTCCATGCCTCGATTTCATAAAGTGGAGCTCGGGGTACTCGTCGTTCTGGAAAGTTTCACACCGACACGAACGATACCAAATGCACCTACAAATGAGGTAGGGCACACCAGAAGTCCATTATGGGCGTTTGGCATTGATTTTCTTTCTGTGCCTCGATTTCATAAAGTGGAGCTCAGGGTACTCGTCGTTCTGGAAAGTTTCACATCGGCTCGGAACGATAGCAAATGGACCTAGAGATGTGTTAGGGCACACCAGAAGTCCATTATGGGTGTTTGGTATTGATTTTCTTTCCATGCCTCGATTTCATAAAGTGGAGCTCGGGTACTAGTGGATTCGGAAAGTTTCACACCGCGCGAACGATACCAAATGCACCTACAATGAGGTTGGGCACACCGAAGTCCATTATGGGCATTTGGCATTGATTTTCTTCCGTGCCTCGATTTCATATTGTGGAGGTCGGGTACTCATCATTCGGAAAGTTTCACACCGCTTCGGAGCGACACCAAATGCACCTAAAAATGAGGTAGGGCACACGAAGTCCATTATGGGCATTTGGCATTGATTTTCTTTACGTGCCTCGATTTCAAAAGTGGAGCTCGAGGTACTAAATGGATTCGGAAAGTTTCACATCGGCTCGGAGCGATAGCAAATGGACCTAGAGATATGTTAGGGCACACGAAGTCCATTATGGGTGTTTGGTATTGATTTTCTTTCCATGCCTCGATTTCATAAAGTGGAGCTCGGGGTACTCGTCGTTCTGGAAAGTTTCACATCGGCTCGGAACGATACCAAATGCACCTAAAAATGAGGTAGAGCACACCAGAAGTCCATTATGGTCATTTGGCATTGATTTTCTTTCTGTGCCTCGATTTCATAAAGTGGAGCTCGGGATACTCGTCGTTCTGGAAAGTTTCACATCGGCTCGGAACGATAGCAAATGGACCTAGAGATGTGTTAGGGCACACCAGAAGTCCATTATGGGCGTTTGGCATTGATTTTCTTTCCGTGCCTCGATTTCATATTGTGGAGGTCCGGGTACTCGTCGTTCTGGAAAGTTTCACACACGCTCGGAACGACACCAAATGCACCTAATAATGAGGTAGGGCACACCAGAAGTGCATTATGGGAATTTGGCATTGATTTTCTTTCTGTGCCTCGATTTCATAAAGTGGAGCTCGGGGTACTAAATGGATTCGGAAAGTTTCACACCGGCTCGGAGCGATAGCAAATGGACCTAGAGATGTGTTAGGGCACACGTAAGTCCATTATGGGTGTTTGATGTTGATTTTCTTTCCATGCCTCGAGCTTTCATAAAGTTTCACACCGCCGCGGGGTAAGGTAGGGCACACCGAAGTCCATTATGGGCGTTTGGCATTGATTTTCTTTCCGTGCCTCGATTTCATATTGTGGAGTTCGGGTACTCATCATTCGGAAAGTTTCACACCGCTAGGAGCGATACCAAATGCACCTAAAATGAGGTAGAGCACACGAAAGTCCATTATGGGCATTTGGCATTGATTTTCTTTACGTGCCTCGATTTCATAAAGTGGAGCTCGGGGTACTCGTGGATTCGGAAAGTTTCACATCGGCTCGGAACGATAGCAAATGGACCTAGAGATGTGTTAGGGCACACCAGAAGTCCATTATGGGCGTTTGGCATTGATTTTCTTTCCGTGCCTCGATTTCATATTGTGGAGGTCCGGTGCTCGTCGTTCTTTAAAGTTTCACACCGCTCGGAGCGATACAAAATGCACCTAGAGATGGGTAGGGCACACGAAGTCCATTATGGGCATTTGGTATTGATTTTCTTTACTTTCCTCGATTTCATAAAGTGGAGCTCGGGGTACTAAATGGATTACGAAAGTTTCACATCGGCTCGGAGCGATAGCAAATGGACCTAGAGATGTGTTAGTTCACACCAGAAGTCCATTATGGGCGTTTGGCATTGATTTTCTTTCCGTGCCTCGATTTCATATTGTGGAGGTCCGGGTACTCGTCGTTCTTTAAAGTTTCACACCCGCTCGGAACGATACAAAATGCACCTAGAGATATGGTAGGGCACACCAGAAGTGCATTATGGGCATTTGGTATTGATTTTCTTTCCTTTCCTCGATTTCATAAAGTGGAGCTCGGCGTACTAAATGGATTCGGAAAGTTTCACGGCCGGCGGAAGGATTCCAAATGAACCTAGAAATGACGTAGGGCACATTACAAGTCCATTATGGGTGTTTGGTATTGATTTTGTTTCCGTGCCTCGATTTCATAAAGTGGAGCTCGAGGCTTCGTGGTTCGAAATTTTCACACCGCGCGAACGATACCAAATGCACCTAAAATGAGGTAGGGCACACCAGAAGTCCATTATAGGCATTTGGCATTGATTTTCTTTCTGTGCCTCGATTTCATAAAGTGGAGCTCAGGGTACTCGTCGTTCTGGAAAGTTTCACATCGGCTCGGAACGATAGCAAATGGACCTAGAGATGTATTAGGGCGCACCAGAAGTCCATTATGGGTGTTTGGTATTGATTTTCTTTCCATGCCTCGATTTCATAAAGTGGAGCTCGGGGTACTAAATGGATTCGGAAAGTTTCACACCGGCACGGAACGATACCAAATGCACCTACAAATGAGGTAGGGCACACCAGAAGTCCATTATGGGCGTTTGGCATTGATTTTCTTTCCGTGCCTCGATTTCATATTGTGGAGGTCCGGGTACTCGCTGGATCGAAAGTTTCACACCGCTCGAAGCGATACCAAATGCACCTAGAGATGTGGTAGGGCACACGAAGTCCATTATGGGCGTTTGGTATTGATTTTCTTTCCGTGCCTCGATTTCATATAGTGGAGCTCGGCGTGCTGACTCGTGTTGTTCGGAAAGTTTCACACCGCGGAGCGACACCAAATGCACCTAAAATTGAGGTAGGGCACACCAGAAGTCCATTATGGGCATTTGGCATTGATTTTCTTTCTGTGCCTCGATTTCATAAAGTGGAGCTCAGGGTACTCGTCGTTCTGGAAAGTTTCACATCGGCTCGGAACGATAGCAAATGGACCTAGAGATGTGTTAGGGCACACCAGAAGTCCATTATGGGTGTTTGTATTGATTTTCTTTCCATGCCTCGATTTCATAAAGTGGAGCTCGGGGTACTCGTCGTTCTGGAAAGTTTCACACCGGCACGGAACGATACCAAATGCACCTACAAATGAGGTAGGGCACACCAGAAGTCCATTATGTGCGTTTGGCATTGATTTTCTTTCCGTGCCTCGATTTCATATTGTGGAGGTCAGGGTACTCATCATTCTGGAAAGTTTCACACCCGCTCGGAACGACACCAAATGCACCTAAAAATGAGGTAGAGCACACCAGAAGTCCATTATGGGCATTTGGCATTGATTTTCTTTCCGTGCCTCGATTTCATAAAGTGGAGCTCGGGGTACTAAATGGTTCGAAAGTTTCACATCGGCTCGGAACGATAGCAAATGGACCTAGAGATGTGTTAGGGCACACCAGAAGTCCATTATGGGTGTTTGGTATTGATTTTCTTTCCATGCCTCGATTTCATAAAGTGGAGCTCGGGGTACTCGTCGTTCTGGAAAGTTTCACACCGGCACGGAACGATACCAAATGCACCTACAAATGAGGTAGGGCACACCAGAAGTCCATTATGTGCGTTTGGCATTGATTTTCTTCCCGTGCCTCGATTTCATATTGTGGAGGTCAGGGTACTCATCATTCTGGAAAGTTTCACACCCGCTCGGAACGACACCAAATGCACCTAAAATGAGGTAGAGCACACCAGAAGTCCATTATGGGCATTTGGCATTGATTTTCTTTCTGTGCCTCGATTTCATAAAGTGGAGCTCGGGGTACTCGTCGTTCTGGAAAGTTTCACATCGGCTCGGAACGATAGCAAATGGACCTAGAGATGTGTTAGGGCACACCAGAAGTCCATTATGGGCGTTTGGCATTGATTTTCTTTCCGTGCCTCGATTTCATATTGTGGAGGTCAGGGTACTCGTAAATGGTTCTCGAAAGTTTCACACGCTCGGAGCGACACCAAATGCACCTAATAATGAGGTAGGGCACACGAAGTCCATTATGGGAATTTGGCATTGATTTTCTTTACGTGCCTCGATTTCATAAAGTGGAGCTCGGGATACTAAATGGATTACTCGAAAGTTTCACACGGCTCGGAGCGATAGCAAATGGACCTATAGATGTGTTACTGACACACGAAGTCCGTTATGGGTGTTTGATGTTGATTTTCTTTCCATGCCTCGTTTTCATAAACGGGGTTAGGGCACACCAGAAGTCCATTATGGGCGTTTGGCATTCATTTTCTTTCCATGCCTCGATTTCATATTGTGGAGTTCCGGGTACTCATCATTCTGGAAAGTTTCACACCCGCTAGGAACGATACCAAATGCACCTAAAAATGAGGTAGAGCACACCAGAAGTCCATTATGGGCATTTGGCATTGATTTTTTTTCTGTGCCTCGATTTCATAAAGTGGAGCTCAGGGTACTCGTCGTTCTGGAAAGTTTCACATCGGCTCGGAACGATAGCAAATGGACCTAGAGATGTGTTAGTTCACTCCAGAAGTGCATTATGGGCGTTTGGCATTGATTTTCTTTCCGTGCCTCGATTTCATATTGTGGAGGTCCGAGTACTCGTCGTTCTTTAAAGTTTCACACCCGCTCGGAACGATACCAAATGCACCTAGAGATATGGTAGGGCACACTAGAAGTGCATTATGGGCATTTGGTATTGATTTTCTTTCCTTTCCTCGATTTCACAAAGTGGAGCTCGGCGTACTAAATGGATTACGGAAAGTTTCACACCGGCCCGGAAGGATTCCAAATGCACCTAGAAATGACGTAGGGCACATTACAAGTCCATTGTGGGTGTTTGGTATTGATTTTGTTTCCGTGCCTCGATTTCATAAACGGAGCTGAGGCTTCGTCGTTCTGGAAATTTTCACACCGGCACGGAACGACACCAAATGCACCTAAAATGAGGTAGGGCACACCAGAAGTCCATTATGGGCATTTGGCATTGATTTTCTTTCTGTGCCTCGATTTCATAAAGTGGAGCTCAGGGTACTCGTCGTTCTGGAAAGTTTCACATCGGCTCGGAACGATAGCAAATGGACCTAGAGATGTGTTAGGGCACACCAGAAGTCCATTATGGGTGTTTGGTATTGATTTTCTTTCCATGCCTCGATTTCATAAAGTGGAGCTCGGGGTACTCGTCGTTCTGGAAAGTTTCACACCGGCACGGAACGATACCAAATGCACCTACAAATGAGGTAGGGCACACCAGAAGTCCATTATGGGCGTTTGGCATTGATTTTCTTTCCGTGCCTCGATTTCATATTGTGGAGGTCCGGGTACTCGTCGTTCTGGAAAGTTTCACACCCGCTCGGAACGATACCAAATGCACCTAGAGATGTGGTAGGGCACACCAGAAGTGCATTATGGGCGTTTGGCATTGATTTTCTTTCTGTTCATCGATTTCACAAAGTGGAGCTCGGCGTACTCGTCGTTCTGGAAAGTTTCACACCGGCTCGGAACGACACCAAATGCACCTAAAATTGAGGTAGGGCACACCAGAAGTCCATTACGGGCATTTGGCATTGATTTTCTTTCTGTGCCTCGATTTCATAAAGTGGAGCTCGGGGTACTAAATGGTTACGGAAAGTTTCACATCGGCTCGGAGCGATAGCAAATGGACCTAGAGATGTGTTAGCTCACACGAAGTGCATTATGGGCGTTTGGCATTGATTTTCTTTCCATGCCTCGATTTCATATTGTGGAGGTCCGGGTACTCGTCGTTCTTTAAAGTTTCACACCGCTCGGAACGATACCAAATGCACCTAGAGATATGGTAGGGCACACCAGAAGTGCATTATGGGCGTTTGGTATTGATTTTCTTTCCTTTCCTCGATTTCACAAAGTGGAGCTCGGCGTACTAAATGGATTACGGAAAGTTTCACACCGCCGGAAGGATTCCAAATGAACCTAGAAATGAGGTAGGGCACATTACAAGTCCATTATGGGTGTTTGGCATTGATTTTCTTTACGTGCCTCGATTTCATAAAGTGGAGCTCGGTACTCGCTGATTACGGAAAGTTTCACATCGGCTCGGAACGATAGGAAATGGACATAGAGATGTATTAGGGCACACCAGAAGTCCATTATGCGTGTTTGTTATTGATTTTCTTTCCATGCCTCGATTTCATAAAGTGGAGCTCGGGGTAATCGTCGTTCTGGAAAGTTTCACACCGGCACGGAACGATACCAAATGCACCTACAAATGAGGTAGGGCACACCAGAAGTCCATTATGTGCGTTTGGCATTGATTTTCTTCCCGTGCCTCGATTTCATATTGTGGAGGTCAGGGTACTCATCGTTCTGGAAAGTTTCACACCCGCTCGGAACGACACCAAATGCACCTAAAAATGAGGTAGAGCACACCAGAAGTCCATTATAGGCATTTGGCATTGATTTTCTTTCGATGCCTCGATTATCAATAACAAATGTTTCGATTTGCCTCATTTAATACTTGATCAAAACAATGGGCATGACATTATCAAAGTCACCTGCGGTGCAAGAGGATGTCACGCATGTTATTCAAACCAAGGAAAGAAAACTCAATGTATGCATGTTGTACTTGAGCGATTGCATGGAGTCAACCCATGCATATACATGTGCACGCATGTTTGTTGGGTGTGTTTGATCCAGAGGAGGACATGCGATTTCGTCAAAGTTTGAGTTCCTTGAGTTCGACATTGAATGCGTTCGTGGAAGGCCACTTTCGGTTTGTTTGACAAAAAGGAGATCGTTTGACCAGAGATTATGTCTCGTTTTCTCTTTTCTCTATGCAATCTTGGATGGGGGCCACCAAGTCAACTGAAGCCAGTTCAATAAGGAGATATGGCGCACTAGAAGTTAATCTAATAATTACTTGTAATAGGATAGTTTAATCTATTTTCAGCAATTAGAGTAGCTTAAACATCTATGTAAAGTAGGAGTCCTTTTTTGGCTCGGATATCTGTTCACGTGAACAGTACCCGACTCGGATTATCGTTCGCGTGAACAGTAATCGGACACGGTTACTGTAGCAACTCGGTTTGTGAGTTGTGTGCTTGCGTGGGAGGCTATATAAACCCCCATGGCCGCACCATATGGGTGGACAAGTTATGATTTAGATAATAAAAATCGAAAAATTTTCATAATCGTGTGTTCATGAGTTGTGATATGAGTTGGAGAGATTGAGGGAGTAAGATTGAGAGCGAGATCAAGATATCTATCTCTTGCTTCGAGTAGTATTGACCGAAGGCTACTACTTGCAATTCAATCTATTAGATTGGTTTGTGAGTGTATTGATTTTCTTACAATTCAATTCACCGAATTGGTTTGTGAGATTACTCTTGATCTTGAGTGTACCGTGAAAGATTGGGCCAACAATCGAGGATTCATCTAATCAACTAGGTGGATCCTTATCATTTTCTTTCTGCCTCGATTTCATAAAGTGGAGCTCGGGGTACTCGTGGATGCTCGAAAGTTTCACATCGGCTCGGAACGATAGCAAATGGACCTAGAGATGTGTTAGGGCACACCAGAAGTCCATTATGGGTGTTTGGTATTGATTTTCTTTCCATGCCTCGATTTCATGAAGTGGAGCTCGGGGTACTCGTCGTTCTGGAAAGTTTCACACCGGCACGGAACGATACCAAATGCACCTACAAATGAGGTAGGGCACACCAGAAGTCCATTATGGGCGTTTGGCATTGATTTTCTTTCCGTGCCTCGATTTCATATTGTGGAGGTCCGGGTACTCAAATGGATTCTCGAAAGTTTCACACCCGCTCGGAACGATACCAAATGCACCTAGAGATGTGGTAGGGCACACCAGAAGTCCATTATGGGCGTTTGGTATTGATTTTCTTTCCGTTCCTCGATTTCACAAAGTGGAGCTCGGCGTACTCGTCGTTCTGGAAAGTTTTACACCGGCCCGGAACGACACCAAATGCACCTAAAAATGAGGTAGGGCACACCAGAAGTCCATTATGGGCATTTGGCATTGATTTTCTTTCTGTGCCTCGATTTCATAAAGTGGAGCTCAGGTTACTCGTCGTTCTGGAAAGTTTCACATCGGCTCGGAACGATAGCAAATGGACCTAGAGATGTACTAGGGCACACTAGAAGTCCATTATGCGTGTTTGTATGGATTTTCTTTCCATGCCTGGTTTTCGTAAAGTGGAGCTCGGGGTACTCGTCGTTCTGGAAAGTTTCACACCGGCACGGAACGATACCAATTGCACCTACAAATGAGGTAGGGCACACCAGAAGTCCATTATGTGCGTTTGGCATTGATTTTCTTTCCGTGCCTCGATTTCATATTGTGGAGGTCAGCGTACTCATCATTCTGGAAAGTTTCACACCCGCTCGGAACGACACCAAATGCACCTAAATATGAGGTAGAGCACACCAGAAGTCCATTATAGACATTTGGCATTGATTTTCTTTCTGTGCGTCGATTTCATAAAGTGGAGCTCAGGGTACTCGTCGTTCTGAAAGTTTCACATCGGCTCGGAACGATAGCAAATGGACCTAGAGATGTGTTAGGGCACACCAGAAGTCCATTATGGGTGTTTGGTACTGATTTTCTTTCCATGCCTCGATTTCATAAAGTGGAGCTCGGGGTACTAAATGGATTACGGAAAGTTTCACACCGCGCGAGCGATACCAAATGCACCTACAAATGAGGTAGGGCACACGAAGTCCATTATGTTCGTTTGGCATTGATTTTCTTCCGTGCCTCGATTTCATATTGTGGAGGTCAGGGTACTCATCATTCTGGAAAGTTTCACACCCGCTCGGAACGACACCAAATGCACCTAAATATGAGGTAGAGCACACCAGAAGTCCATTATAGGCATTTGGCATTGATTTTCTTTCTGTGCCTCGATTTCATAAAGTGGAGCTCAGGGTACTCGTCGTTCTGGAAAGTTTCACATCGGCTCGGAACGATAGCAAATGGACCTAGAGATGTGTTAGGGCACACCAGAAGTCCATTATGGGTGTTTGGTATTGATTTTCTTTCCATGCCTCGATTTCATAAAGTGGAGCTCGGGGTACTCGTCGTTCTGGAAAGTTTCACACCGGCACGGAACGATACCAAATGCACCTACAAATGAGGTAGGGCACACCAGAAGTCCATTATGGGCGTTTGGCATTGATTTTCTTTCCGTGCCTCGATTTCATATTGTGGAGGTCGGGTACTAAATGGATTGCGGAAAGTTTCACACCGCTCGAAGCGATACCAAATGCACCTAGAGATGTGGTAGGGCACACGAAGTCCATTATGGGCGTTTGGTATTGATTTTCTTTACGTTGCCTCGATTTCATAAAGTGGAGCTCGGCGTACTCGTCGTTTTGGAAAGTTTCACATCGGCTCGGAGCGATACCAAATGCACCTAAAATGAGGTAGGGCACACCAGAAGTCCATTATGGGCATTTGGCATTGATTTTCTTTACGTGCCTCGATTTCATAAAGTGGAGCTCGGGATACTAAATGGATTACGGAAAGTTTCACATCGGCTCGGAGCGATAGCAAATGGACCTAGAGATGTGTTAGGGCACACGAAGTCCATTATGGGTGTTTGGTATTGATTTTCTTTCCATGCCTCGATTTCATAAAGTGGAGCTCGGGGTACTCAATGGATTACGGAAAGTTTCACACCGCGCGAATAAAACCAAATGCACCTACAAATGAGGTAGGGCACACGAAGTCCATTATGGGCGTTTGGCATTGATTTTCTTTCCGTGCCTCGATTTCATATTGTGGAGGTCGGGGTACTCAAATCGTTACGGAAAGTTTCACACCGCTCGAACGATACCAAATGCACCTAGAGATGTGGTAGGGCACACGAAGTCCATTATGGGCGTTTGGTATTGATTTTCTTTCCGTGCCTCGATTTCATAAAGTGGAGCCGGCGTACTAAATGGATTACGAAAGTTTCACACCGCTCGGATGGATTCCAAATGCACCTAGAAATGACGTAGGGCACACTAGGAGTCCATTATGGGCGTTTGGCATTGATTTTCTTTCCATGCCTCGATTTCATAAAGTGGAGCTCAGGGTACTCGTCGTTCTGGAAAGTTTCACATCGGCACGAACGATACCAAATGCACCTACAAATGTGGTAGGGCACACCAGAAGTCCATTATGGGTGTTTGGCATTGATTTTCTTTCCGTGCCTCGATTTCATATTGTGGAGCTCGGGTACTAAATGGTTCGGAAAGTTTCACACCGGCACGGAACGATACCAAATGCACCTACAAATGAGGTAGGGCACACCAGAAGTCCATTATGTGCGTTTGGCATTGATTTTCTTCCCGTGCCTCGATTTCATAAAGTGGAGGTCAGGGTACTCATCATTCTGGAAAGTTTCACACCCGCTCGGAACGACACCAAATGCACCTAAAAATGAGGTAGAGCACACCAGAAGTCCATTATGGGCATTTGGCATTGATTTTCTTTCTGTGCCTCGATTTCATAAAGTGGAGCTCGAAAGTGGATTCAAAGTTTCGGCTCGGAATGAAAGAAAATGGACCTAGAGATGTGTTAGGGCACACCAGAAGTCCATTTTGGGTGTTTGGTATTGATTTTCCTTCCATGCCTCGATTTCATAAATTGGAGCTCAGGGTACTCGTGGTTCGGAAAGTTTCACACCGACGCGAGCGATACCAAATGCACCTACAAATGAGGTAGGGCACACCGGAAGTCCATTATGGGCGTTTGGCATTGATTTTCTTTCCGTGCCTCGATTTCATATTATGGAGGTCCGGGTACTCGTCGTTCTAGAAAGTTTCACATCCGCTCAGAACGATACCAAATGCACCTAGTGATGTGGTAGGGCACACCAGAAGTCCATTATGTGCGTTTGGCATTGATTTTCTTCCCGTGCCTCGATTTCATATTGTGGAGGTCGGTACTCATCGATTCTCGAAAGTTTCACACCGCTCGGAGCGACACCAAATGCACCTAAAAATGAGGTAGAGCACACGAAGTCCATTATGGGCATTTGGCACACGTGCCTCGGTACATTGGAGCTCGGGGTACTCGAAAAGTTTCACATCGGCTCGGAATGAAAGAAAATGGACCTAGAGATGTGTTAGGGCACACCAGAAGTCCATTATGGGTGTTTGGTATTGATTTTCTTTCCATGCCTCGATTTCATAAAGTGGAGCTCGGGGTACTCGTCGTTCTGGAAAGTTTCACACCGGCACGGAACGATACCAAATGCACCTACAAATGAGGTAGGGCACACCAGAAGTCCATTATGGGCGTTTGGCATTGATTTTCTTTCCGTGCCTCGATTTCATATTGTGGAGGTCCGGGTACTCGTCGTTCTAGAAAGTTTCACATCCGCTCAGAACGATACCAAATGCACCTAGAGATGTGGTAGGGCACACCAGAAGTCCATTATGGGCGTTTGGTATTGATTTTCTTTCCGTTCCTCGATTTCACAAAGTGGAGCTCGGCGTACTAAATGGATTACGGAAAGTTTCACACCGGCCCAGAAGGATTCCAAATGCACCTAGAAATGACGTAGGGCACATTACAAGTCCATTGTGGGTGTTTGGTATTGATTTTGTTTCCGTGCCTCGATTTCATAAACGGAGCTGAGGCTTCGTCGTTCTGGAAATTTTCACACCGGCACGGAACGACACCAAATGCACCTAAAAATGAGGTAGGGCACACCAGAAGTCCATTATGGGCATTTGGCATTGATTTTCTTTCTGTGCCTCGATTTCATAAAGTGGAGCTCAGGGTACTCGTCGTTCTAGAAAGTTTCACATCGGCTCGGAACGATAGCAAATGGACCTAGAGATGTGTTAGGGCACACCAGAAGTCCATTATGGGTGTTTGGTATTGATTTTCTTTCCATGCCTCGATTTCATAAAGTGGAGCTCGGGGTACTCGTCGTTCTGAAAGTTTCACACCGGCACGGAACGATACCAAATGCACCTACAAATGAGGTAGGGCACACCAGAAGTCCATTATGTGCGTTTGGCATTGATTTTCTTCCCGTGCCTCGATTTCATATTGTGGAGGTCAGGGTACTCGTCGTTCTGGAAAGTTTCACACCCGCTCGGAACGACACCAAATGCACCTAAAAATGAGGTAGAGCACACCAGAAGTCCATTATGGGCATTTGGCATTGATTTTCTTTCTGTGCCTCGATTTCATAAAGTGGAGCTCAGGGTACTCGTCGTTCTGGAAAGTTTCACATCGGCTCGGAACGATAGCAAATGGACCTAGAGATGTGTTAGGGCACACCAGAAGTCCATTATGGGTGTTTGGTATTGATTTTCTTTCCATGCCTCGATTTCATAAAGTGGAGCTCGGGGTACTTTCGTGGATTCGGAAAGTTTCACATCGGCTCGAACGATACCAAATGCACCTACAAATGAGGTAGGGCACACCAGAAGTCCATTATGGGCGTTTGGCATTGATTTTCTTTCCGTGCCTCGATTTCATATTGTGGAGGTCGGGTACTCATCATTCGGAAAGTTTCACACCTACTCGAGAGCGATACCAAATGCACCTAAAAATGAGGTAGGGCACACGAAGTCCATTATGGGCATTTGGCATTGATTTTCTTTACGTGCCTCGATTTCATAAAGTGGAGCTCGGGGTACTAAATGGATTACGGAAAGTTTCACATCGGCTCGGAACGATAGCAAATGGACCTAGAGATGTGTTAGGGCACACCAGAAGTCCATTATGGGTGTTTGGTATTGATTTTCTTTCCATGCCTCGATTTCATAAAGTGGAGCTCGAGGTACTCGTCGTTCTGGAAAGTTTCACATCGGCACGGAACGATACCAAATGCACCTACAAATGAGGTAGGGCACACCAGAAGTCCATTATGTGCGTTTGGCATTGATTTTCTTCCCGTGCCTCGATTTCATATTGTGGAGGTCAGGGTACTCATCATTTTGGAAAGTTTCACATCCGCTCGGAACGACACCAAATGCACCTAAAAATGAGGTAGAGCACACCAGAAGTCCATTATGGGCATTTGGCATTGATTTTCTTTCTGTGCCTCGATTTCATAAAGTGGAGCTCGGGATACTCGTCGGATTACGAAAGTTTCACATCGGCTCGGAACGATAGCAAATGGACCTAGAGATGTGTTAGGGCACACCAGAAGTCCATTATGGGTGTTTGGTATTGATTTTCTTTCCATGCCTCGATTTCATAAAGTGGAGCTCGGGGTACTCGTCGTTCTGGAAAGTTTCACACCAGCACGGAACGATACCAAATGCACCTACAAATGAGGTAGGGCACACCAGAAGTCCATTATGGGCGTTTGGCATTGATTTTCTTTCCGTGCCTCGATTTCATATGTGGAGGTCGGGTACTAAATGGATCGGAAAGTTTCACACCCGCTCGAAACGATACCAAATGCACCTAGAGATGTGGTAGGGCACACCAGAAGTGCATTATGGGCGTTTGGTATTGATTTTCTTTCTGTTCGTCGATTTCACAAAGTGGAGCTCGGCGTACTCGTCGTTTTGGAAAGTTTCACACCGGCTCGGAACGACACCAAATGCACCTAAAATTGAGGTAGGGCACACCAGAAGTCCATTACGGGCATTTGGCATTGATTTTCTTTCTGTGCCTCGATTTCATAAAGTGGAGCTCAGGGTACTCGTCGTTCTGGAAAGTTTCACATCGGCTCGGAACGATAGCAAATGGACCTAGAGATGTGTTAGGGCACACCAGAAGTCCATTATGGGTGTTTGGTATTGATTTTCTTTCCATGCCTCGATTTCATAAAGTGGAGCTCGGGGTACTCGTCGTTCTGGAAAGTTTCACACCGGCACGGAACGATACCAAAAACACCTAGAAATGAGGTACCTACAAACCGAAATGGTGTAAGCACACATTAGAAGTCCATTATGGGTGTTTGGTATTGATTTTCTTTCGATGCCTCGATTTCATAAAGTGGAGCTAAGGGCTCGTCGTTCTTTAAAAGTTTCACATCGGCTCGGAGCGATACCAAATGCACCTAGAAGTGAGGTAGGGCACACGAAGTCCATTATGGGTGTTTGGTATTGATTTTCTTTCCATGCCTCGATTTCATAAAGTGGAGCTCGGGGTACTAAATGGATTACGGAAAGTTTCACACCGGCACGGAACGATACCAAATGCACCTACGAATGAGGTAGGGCACACCAGAAGTCCATTATGGGCGTTTGGCATTGATTTTCTTTCCGTGCCTCAATTTCATATTGTGGAGGTCAGGGTACTCATCATTCTGGAAAGTTTCACACCCGCTCGGAACGACACCAAATGCACCTAAAAATGAGGTAGGGCACACCAGAAGTCCATTATGGGCATTTGGCATTGATTTTCTTTCTGTGCCTCGATTTCATAAAGTGGAGCTCAGGGTACTCGTCGTTCTGGAAAGTTTCACATCGGCTCGGAACGATAGCAAATGGACCTAGAGATGTGTTAGGGCACACCAGAAGTCCATTATGGGTGTTTGGTATTGATTTTCTTTCCATGCCTCGATTTCATAAAGTGGAGCTCGGGGTACTCGTCGTTCTGGAAAGTTTCACACCGGCACGGAACGATACCAAATGCACCTACAAATGAGGTAGGGCACACCAGAAGTCCATTATGTGCGTTCGGCATTGATTTTTTCTTCCCGTGCCTCGATTTCATATTGTGGAGGTCAGGGTACTCATCATTCTGGAACGTTTCACACCCGCTCGGAATGACACCAAATGCACCTAAAATGAGGTTGAGGACTCCAGAAGTCCATTATGGGCATTTGGCATTGATTTTCTTTCTGTGCCTCGATTTCATAAAGTGGAGCTCGGGGTACTCGTCGTTCTGGAAAGTTTCACATCGGCTCGGAACGATAGCAAATGGACCTAGAGATGTGTTAGGGCACGAGAAGTCCATTATGGGTGTTTGGTATTGATTTTCTTTCCATGCCTCGATTTCATAAAGTGGAGCTCGGGGTACTCGTCGTTCTGGAAAGTTTCACACCGGCACGGAACGATACCAAATGCACCTACAAATGAGGTAGGGCACACCAGAAGTCCATTATGGGCGTTTGGCATTGATTTTCTTTCCGTGCCTCGATTTCATATTGTGGAGGTCCGGGTACTCATCGTTCTGGAAAGTTTCACACCCGCTCGAACGATACCAAATGCACCTAGAGATGCGGTAGGTAGGGCACACCAGAAGTCCATTATGGGTGTTTGGTATTGATTTTCTTTCCGTGCCTCGATTTCATAAAGTGGAGCTCGGGTTACTCGTCGTTCTGGAATGTTTCACATCGGCTCGGAAGGATTCCAAATGCGCCTAGAAATGACGTAGGGCACATTAGAAGCCCATTGTGGATCTTTGGTATTGATTTTGTTTCCGTACCTCGATTTCATAAAGTGGAGCTCGGGGTACTCGTCGTTCTGGAAAGTTTCACACCGCTCGGAACGATACCAAATGGACCTAGAGATGTGGTAGGGCACACCAGAAGTCCATTATGGGTGTTTGGTATTGATTTTCTTTCCATGCCTCGATTTCATAAAGTGGAGCTCGGGGTACTTGTCATTCTAGAATGTTTCACACCGGCTCGGAATAATTCCAAAAACACCTAGAAATGAGGTGCGGCCTTTTGAAAATGGTGTACTGACATTTAGAAGTCCATTATGGGTGTTTGGTATTGATTTTCTTTCCATGCCTCGATTTCATAAAGTGGAGCTAAGGGGTACTCGTGTTTCTTTAAAGTTTCACACGCTCGGAGCGATACCAAATGCACCTAGAAGTGAGGTAGGCACACGAAGTCCATTATGGGTGTTTGGTATTGATTTTCTTTCCATGCCTCGATTTCATAAAGTGGAGCTCGGGGTACTCGTCGTTCTGGAAAGTTTCACACCGGCACGGAACGATACCAAATGCACCTACAAATGAGGTAGGGCACACCAGAAGTCCATTATGGGCGTTTGGCATTGATTTTCTTTCCGTGCCTCGATTTCATATTGTGGAGGTCGGTACTACTCATCATTCTGGAAAGTTTCACACCCGCTCGGAACGACACCAAATGCACCTAAAAATGAGGTAGAGCACACCAGAAGTCCATTATGGGCATTTGGCATTGATTTTCTTTCTGTGCCTCGATTTCATAAAGTGGAGCTCGGGGTACTCGTCGTTCTGGAAAGTTTCACACCAGCACGGAACGATACCAAATGCACCTACAAATGAGGTAGGGCACACCAGAAGTCCATTATGGGCGTTTGGCATTGATTTTCTTTCTGTGCCTCGATTTCATAAAGTGGAGCTCAGGGTACTCGTCGTTCTGGAAAGTTTCACACCGGCTCGAGCGATACCAAATGCACCTAAAAATGAGGTAGGGCACACCAGAAGTCCATTATGGGTGTTTGGCATTGATTTTCTTTCCATGCCTCGATTTCATAAAGTGGAGCTCGGGGTACTCGTCGTTCTGGAAAGTTTCACACCGGCACGGAACGATACCAAATGGACCTACAAACGAGGTAGGGCACACCCAAAGTCCATTATGTGCGTTTGGCATTGATTTTCTTCCGTGCCTCGATTTCATATTGTGGAGTCGGGTACTCATTATTCTGGAAAGTTTCACACCCGCTCGGAACGACACCAAATGCACCTAAAAATGAGGTAGAGCACACCAGAAGTCCATTATGGGCATTTGGCATTGATTTTCTTTCTGTGCCTCGATTTCATAAAGTGGAGCTTAGGGTACTCGTCGTTCTGGAAAGTTTCACATCGGCTCGGAACGATAGCAAATGGACCTAGAGATGTGTTAGGGCACACCAGAAGTCCATTATGGGTGTTTGGTATTGATTTTCTTTCCATGCCTCGATTTCATAAAGTGGAGCTCGGGGTACTCGTCGTTTTGGAAAGTTTCACACCGGCACGGAACGATACCAAATGGACCTACAAATGAGGTAGGGCACACCAAAAGTCCATTATGTGCGTTTGGCATTGATTTTCTTCCCGTGCCTCGATTTCATATTGTGGAGGTCAGGGTACTCATTATTCTGGAAAGTTTCACACCCGCTCGGAACGACACCAAATGCACCTAAAAATGAGGTAGAGCACACGAAAGTCCATTATGGGCATTTGGCATTGATTTTCTTTCGTGCCTCGATTTCATAAAGTGGAGCTCGGTACTCGTGGATTACGGAAAGTTTCACATCGGCTCGGAGCGATAGCAAATGGACCTAGAGATGTGTTAGGGCACACGAAGTCCATTATAAAGTGGAGCTCGGTTTCTTTCCATGCCTCGATTTCATAAAGTTTCACACTAAATGGACACGGAAAGAAACCGAACCAAATGCACCTAGAAATGAGGTAGGGCACACCAGAAGTCCATTATGGGCGTTTGGTATTGATTTTCTTTCCGTGCCTCGATTTCATAAAGTGGAGCTCGGGTACTCAAATGGTTCGGAAAGTTTCACATCGGCTCGGAAGGATTCCAAATGCACCTAGAAATGAGGTAGGGCACATTAGAAGTCCATTATGGGTGTTTGGTATTGATTTTCTTTCCGTGCCTCGATTTCATAAAGTGGAGCTCGAGAGGGACCGGTTTACGGAAAGTTTCACACCCGCTCGGAACAATACCAAATGGATGTAGAGAGGTGGTAGGGCCCACCAGAAGTCCGTTATGGGAGTTTGGTATTGATTTTCTTTCCATGCCTCGATTTCATAAAGTGGAGCTCGGGGTACTTGTCATTCTACAATGTTTCACACCGGCTCGGAATGATTCCAAAAACACCTATAAATGAGGTACGGCGCACCTGGAAATGGTGTACGGCACATTTGAAGTCCATTGTGGGTGTTTGGTTTTAATTTTGTTTCAGTGCCTCGATTACTTAAAACTGAGCTAAGGGGCCTTCGTTCTTTAAGTTTCACACCGGCTCGGAACAATACCAAATGCACCTAGAAGTGAGGTTGGCACACCAGAAGTCCATTATGGGTGTTTGGTATTGATTTTCTTTCCATGCCTCGATTTCATAAAGTGGAGCTCAGGGTACTCGTCGTTCTGGAAAGTTTCACATCGGCACGGAGCGATACCAAATGCACCTACAAATGAGGTAGGGCACACTAGAAGTCCATTATGGGCGTTTGGCATTGATTTTCTTTCCGTGCCTCAATTTCATATTGTGGAGGTCAGGGTACTCATCTGTCTGGAAAGTTTCACACCCGCTCGGAACTACACCAAATGC
This sequence comes from Phyllostachys edulis, assembly GCA_036346405.1. Taxonomy (NCBI): domain Eukaryota; kingdom Viridiplantae; phylum Streptophyta; class Magnoliopsida; order Poales; family Poaceae; genus Phyllostachys; species Phyllostachys edulis. Next base: position 8,934 of record JAYEVD010000933.1, on the reverse strand, counting down.
ACCTAAAAATGAGGTAGGGCACACCAGAACTCCATTATGGGCATTTGGCATTGATTTTCTTTCTGTGCCTCGATTTCATAAAGTGGAGCTCAGGGTACTCGTCGTTCTGGAAAGTTTCACATCGACTCGGAACGATAGCAAATGGACCTAGAGATGTGTTAGGGCACACCAGAAGTCCATTATGGGTGTTTGGTATTGATTTTCTTTCCATGCCTCGATTTCATAAAGTGGAGCTCGGGGTACTTTCGTGGATTCTGGAAAGTTTCACACCGGCACGGAACGATACCAAATGCACCTACAAATGAGGTAGGGCACACCAGAAGTCCATTATGTGCGTTTGGCATTGATTTTCTTCCCGTGCCTCGATTTCAAATTGTGGAGGTCAGGGCACTCATCATTCTGGAAAGTTTCACACCCGCTCGGAGCGACACCAAATGCACCTAAAATGAGGTAGGCACACAAAAAGTCCATTATGGGCATTTGGCATTGATTTTCTTTCCGTGCCTCGATTTCATAAAGTGGAGCTCGGGTACTAAATGGATTACGGAAAGTTTCACATCGGCTCGGAACGATAGCAAATGGACCTAGAGATGTGTTAGGGCACACCAGAAGTCCATTATGGGTGTTTGGTATTGATTTTCTTTCCATGCCTCGATTTCATAAAGTGGAGCTCGGGGTACTCGTCGTTCTAGAAAGTTTCACACCGGCTCGGAAGGATTCCAAATGCACCTAGAAATGACGTAGGGCACATTAGAAGTCCATTATGGGTGTTTGGTATTGATTTTATTTTCGTGCCTCGATTTCATAAAGTGGAGCTCGAAGGGCCATCCGTTCTAGAAAGTTTCACACCGGCATGGAGCGATACCAAATGCACCTAGAAATGTGGTAGCTCACACGAGGTCCATTATGGGTGTTTGGTATTGATTTTCTTTACATGCCTCGATTTCATTATGGGTGTTTGGTATGTATTTTCGAGATTCACGTGCCACAATTTCAAAAAGTGGTGCTCGAGGTACCTGGGAGCTGTTCTCGAAGGTTTCACACCGCGGAGCGATACCAAATGCACCTACAAATGAGGTAGGGCACACCAGAAGTCCATTATGGGCGTTTGGCATTGATTTTCTTTCCGTGCCTCGATTTCATATTGTGGAGTCCGGGTACTCTTCATTCTGCAAAGTTTCACACCCGCTCGGAACGATACCAAATGCACCTAGAGATGTGGTAGGGCACACCAGAAGTCTATTATGGGTGTTTGGTGTTGATTTTGTTTCCGTGCCTCGATTTCATAAAGTGGAGCTGAGGGGTCGTGGTCAGAAAGTTTCACACCGGCACGGAACGACACCAAATGCACCTACAAATGATGTAGGGCACACCAGAAGTCCATTATGGGTATTTGGCATTGATTTTCTTTCTGTGCCTCGATTTCATAAAGTGGAGCTCAGGGTACTCGTGGATTACGGAAAGTTTTACACCCGCTCGGAACGATACCAAATGCACCTAGACATGTGGTAGGGCACACCAGAAGTCCATTATAGGTGTTTGGTATTGATTTTCTTTCCGTGCCTCGATTTCACAAAGTGGAGCTCGGGACTAAATGGATTACGGAAAGTTTCACATCGGCTCGGAGCGATAGCAAATGGACCTAGAGATGTGTTAGGGCACACGAAAGTCCAATATGGGTGTTTGGTATTCATTTTCTTTACATGCCTCGTTTTCATTATGGGTGTTTGGTATGGATTTTCGTTCCGTGCCACAATTTCAAAAAGTGGAGTGAGGGTCGCTGCTCGAAATTTTCACACCGGCACGGAATGACACCAAATGCACCTAAAAATGAGGTAGGGCACACCAGAAGTCCATTATGGGAATTTGGCATTGATTTTCTTTCTGTGCCTCGATTTCATAAAGTGGAGCTCGGGGTACTTATCGTTCCGGAAAGTTTCACATCGGCTCGGAACGATAGCAAATGGACCTAGAGATGTGTTAGTGTAACACCCCAACCAATCAACGGCCTGGAATGCTACTAAAAGAACCGAACCTCCCTTGTATTATTAATTAATAGGAGGTACCAATGAAATATCATAGGAAGGCATAAATAAAACATCAATATATGGAGAAGGTATCCTTCCTTCACCGATTAATTTCTATCTACTACAGTTCATCATAAACTAGATTCACAAGCAGTAATAAATCATGGAGAAGGTATCCTTCCTTCCCATCTTGGTTTACTTATTACAGTTCATCAACAAATCAACAGTTTACTCATTCATATAGTATGAACTACATGATATGATTTTATTAGGATGAAGGGTAGTGTGTGCAATCCAGTAAAAGCTACTCCCTCCCATGCATGCCGCTCTTGCCAAGGTACCTAAAAGCACAACAAAGCAAGGGTGAGTCCACAGACTCGGCAAGTATCAACAAGGCCAAATCTAGAAACACATCCACAAAGATTAATATTCACAATTAAACATTACGCTAAACATAGCCTTCATGCTTATGTAATGCAACCATGCAATGCACCTTTTAATCTTTATCTCTTTTAGCATTTTACCGTGTCTGGGGTATACAACCGTCGATGTATACCCATGCCTATGCACTCTAGCAATAGGGACCAAGAGCCTATACTCCACAAGTATAGGGACCTTTGCCCATCATCGGCATGATGGGGATCTCTTTACTCATTGCCCACATTACACGAATGTAGGGACCTCTAGCCCGTCATCGACATGGCGGGGACCTCAACAATTCATACTTGGTCACCACGTGACCAAAACTCAATCATGCTTACTACATGCATATGTTCAATGACATTATCTTCTAAACATATGAATTCAACATATACATAGTAACGTAAGCATTAACCATGAACACAGAAACTTTAACCATAGCTTGAATATACCAAGATATATTGTAATTCATCACAATAACATCCATGCATGGCAATCACGATCAAGACACAATCAATCTTAGCAAACAATCATCATTATTCTTTAACCCAATACTTGCCTTAACCGCGAGAGAACGAGGGATGCGTGAAAGGTGCTGCCCTAGTACCCATCCACCACCTGAATAATAATTATGAACCAAGCTAAGACAACCATACTGGACCCAAGATATAATTAATAGCTCAAACGAAAAAGACCAAACTCTCAAGCGCCTTCCAACGTCCCACTTCTAACGATCGACTGTCACCTCTGTGGACAGTCAACTTCTAAAATCATAACTTTCACTACCGGGGTCCAAATAAGGTGTTTTAAGACTTTCTGGAAAGGTAATTAAATTACCTAGATAAACCTAGTTGGGGAGCCCTTCTGATTCTGCTATTTACTACCCCTACCAAGCCAATCTACAGAACATCAATATTCACGTCGGGTTCTCTGGACAGTACACTAAAACCACCATAACGTTTGCTACGATTATCCAAATATTGCGTTCTTTAGCTTCCTGGAAAGGTATGGAAATTATCTACAGTTTTTGTTATATCGAGATCCTCTGATTTCGTCTTTAACTAATAAGCTTAACCCAGGTTTCTACAACCCGTCGAAATTCATAACTTGGTCGACCGTTAATCGGATTTGGGTGTTCTTGGCGGCCACGTAAAGCTAAGGACGTCACCCAACTTTCTCTAAGATAAGTCATCCCCAGATTCTGCATCTAAAGATACGAAAACCTACGTCCAAGAATCTGGACAAAATTGAATCTATTACCCGACATTCATTAAACAACCAATTAAACCTCTAAACTATCGGAGATCGGTGTTACCCTTGACAAATCGTTGATCTAACACCCACACCAAAGACCGCACGAGGATCCTCTCCTTCTCTTTTCCTTGCTTTCTCCTCAATTGGCCAATTCCTGCGTTCCTCCTTCTTCCTTCCTCTCCATCCTTTCTCCTCTTGGCATAGCGATGGGGGGATGCTACAGATGCTGGCGCTACAAGTACTAGGGGCAGCAGACTTGTAGCACTAGGGTTTCCCTCCTTTTATTGGTGGCCGGCCCCTCATGGGCCTCTGGGCCAAGGCCCGAGGCCCAGTTGTTGCCGAAAACCTGCAGAAAACCCCTCTGTCTAATTAATTTGCTAAATCTATATTATATTTGGTCCTTCTCCGAATTCAATTAATCTCTCCCAAATACTCTTTTGAAAATTCTTGAATACTTTTGGGGTATTACAGGTTAGGGCATTCCAAGTCCATTATGGGTGTTTGGTATTAATTTTCTTTCCATGCCTCGATTTCATAAAGTGGAGCTCGTGGTACTCTGCTGCTCGAAAGTTTCACACCGGCACGGAGCGATACCAAATGCACCTGCAAATGAGGTAGGGCACACTAGAAGGCCATTATGGGCGTTTGGCATTGATTTTCTTTCCGTGCCTCACTTTCATATTGTGGAGGTGAGGGTACTCATCATTCTGGAAAGTTTCACACCCGCTCGGAACGACACCAAATGGACCTAAAAATGAGGTAGGGCACACCAGAAATCCATTATGGGCATTTGGCATTGATTTTCTTTCTTTGCCTCGATTTCATAAAGTGGAGCTCATGGAACTCGTCGTTCTGAAATGTTTCACATCGGCACGGAACGATAGCAAATGGACCTAGAGATGTGTTAGGGTACACCAGAAGTCCATTATGGGTGTTTGGTATTGATTTTCTTTCCATGCCTCGATTTCATAAATTGGAGCTCGGGGTACTCGTCGTTCTGGAAAATTTCACACCGGCATGGAACGATACCAAATGCAACTACGAATGAGGTAGGGCACACCAGAAGTCCATTATGGGCGTTTGGCATTGATTTTCTTTCCGTGCCTCGATTTCATATTGTGGAGGTCCGGGTACTCGTCGTTCCGGAAAGTTTTACACCCGCTCGGAATGACACGAAATGCACCTAGAGATGTGGTAGGGCACACCAGAAGTCCATTATGGGCGTTTGGTATTGATTTTCTTTACGTTCCTCGATTTTATAAAGTGGAGCTAAGGGTACTGCTGGATCGGAAAGTTTCACACCGGCTCGGAACGATAGCAAATGGACCTAGAGATGTGTTAGGGCACACCAGAAGTCCATTATGGGCGTTTGGTATTGATTTTCTTTACATCCCTCGTTTTCATAAACGGAGCTGAGGCTTCGTCGTTCTGGAAATTTTCACACCGGCACGGAACGACACCAAATGCACCTAAAAATGAGGTAGGGCACACCAGAAGTCCATTATGGGCATTTGGCATTGATTCTCTTTCTGTGCCTCGATTTCATAAAGTGGAGCTCAGGGTACTTGTCCTTCTGGAAAGTTTCACATCGGCTAGGAACGATAGCAAATGGGCCTAGAGATGTGTTAGTTCACACCAGAAGTCCATTATGGGTGTTTGCTATTGATTTTCTTTACATCCCTCGATTTCATAAAGTGGAGCACGGGTACTCGCTGGTTCGGAATGTTTGACACCGGCACGAAACGATACCAAATGGACCTACAAATGAGGTAGGGCACACCAGTCCGTTTGGCATTGATTTTCTTTCCGTGCTTCGATTTCATATTGTGGAGGTCAGGGCACTCATCATTCTGGAAAGTTTCACACCCGCTCGGAACGACACCAAATGCACATAAAAATGAGGTAGGGCGTACCAAAAGTCCATTTTCTTTCTTTGCCTCGATTTCATAAAGTGGAGCTCGGGATACTCGCTGCTCGAAAGTTTCACATCGGCTCGGAACGATAGCAAATGGACGTAGAGATATGTTAGGGCACACCAGAAGTCCATTATGGGTGTTTGGTATTGATTTTCTTTCCATGCCTCGATTTCATAAAGTGGAGCTCGGGGTACTCGTCGTTCTGGAAAGTTTCACATCGGCACGGAACGATACCAAATGCACCTACAAATGAGGTAGGGCACACCAGAAGTCCATTATGTGCGTTTGGCATTGATTTTCTTCCCGTGCCTCGATTTCATATTGTGGAGGTCACGGTACTCATCATTCTGGAAAGTTTCACATCCGCTCGGAACGACACCAAATGCACCTAAAAACGAGGTAGAGCACACCAGAAGTCCATTATGGTCATTTGGCAATGATTTTCTTTCTGTGCCTCGATTTCATAAAGTGGAGCTCGGGATACTCGTCGTTCTGGAAAGTTTCACATCGGCTCGGAACGATAGCAAATGGACATAGAGATGTGTTAGGGCGCACCAGAAGTCCATTATAGGCATTTGGCATTGATTTTCTTTCTGTGCGTCGATTTCATAAAGTGGAGCTCAGGGTACTCGTCGTTCTGAAAGTTTCACATCGGCTCGGAACGATAGCAAATGGACCTAGAGATGTGTTAGGGCACACCAGAAGTCCATTATGGGTGTTTGGTATTGATTTTCTTTCTGTGCCTCGATTTCATAAAGTGGAGCTCGGGGTACTCGTCGTTCTGGAAAGTTTCACACCGGCACGGAACGATACCAAATGCACCTACAAATGAGGTAGGGCACACCAGAAGTCCATTATGGGCGTTTGGCATTGATTTTCTTCCGTGCCTCGATTTCATATTGTGGAGGTCCTGCACTGCTGATTCGGAAAGTTTCACACCGCCGAACGCGATACCAAATGCACCTAGAGATGTGGTAGGGCACACCAGAAGTGCATTATGGGCGTTTGGTATTGATTTTCTTTCTGTTCGTCGATTTCACAAAGTGGAGCTCGGCGTACTCGTCGTTTTGGAAAGTTTCACACCGGCTCGGAATGACACCAAATGCACCTAAAATGAGGTAGCGCACACCGAAAGTCCATTACGGGCATTTGGCATTGATTTTTTTCTCGTGCCTCGATTTCATAAAGTGGAGCTCGTGGTACTGCGCTGCTTACGAAAGTTTCACATCGGCTCGGAACGATAGCAAATGGACCTAGAGATGTGTTAGGGCACACCAGAAGTCCATTATGGGTGTTTGGTATTGATTTTCTTTCCATGCCTCGATTTCATAAAGTGGAGCTCGGGGTACTGGTTACTCGAAAGATTCACACCGACGCGGAACAAAACCAAATGCACCTACAAATGAGGTAGGGCACATGAAGTCCATTATGGGCGTTGGTATTGATTTTTTTTCCGTGCCTCGATTTCATATTGTGGAGGTCAAGGTACTCATCGTTCTGGAAAGTTTCACACCCGCTCGGAACGACACCAAATGAACCTAAAAATGAGGTAGGGCACACCAGATGTCCATTATGGGCATTTGGCATTGATTTTCTTTCTGTGCCTCGATTTCATAAAGTGGAGCTCGGTGGTACTGCTGCTCGGAAAGTTTCACATCGGCTCGAACGATAGCAAATGGACCTAGAGATGTGTTAGGTCACACCAGAAGTCCATTATGGGTGTTTGGTATTGATTTTCTTTCCATGCCTTGATTTCATAATGTGGAGCTCGGGGTACTCGTCGTTCTGGAAAGTTTCACACCGGCACGGAACAAAACCAAATGCATTTACAAATGAGGTAGGGCACACCAGAAGTCCATTATGGGCGTTTGGCATTGATTTTCTTTCCGTGTCTCGATTTCATATTGTGGCGGTCCGGGTACTCGTCGTTCTGGAAAGTTTCACACCCGCTCGAAACGATACCAAATGCACCTAGAGATGTGGTAGGGCACACCAGAAGTGCATTATGGGCGTTTGGTATTGATTTTCTTTCCGTTCGTCGATTTCACAAAGTGGAGCTCGGCGTAGTCGTCGTTCTGGAAAGTTTCACACCGGCCCGGATGGATTCCAAATGCACCTAGAAATGACGTAGGGCACACTAGAAGTCCATTATGGGCGTTTGGCATTGATTTTCTTTCCATGCCTCGATTTCATAAGGTGGAGCTCAGGGTACTCGTCGTTTTGGAAAGTTTCACACCGACTCGGAACGATAGCAAATGGACCTAGAGATGTGTTAGGGTACACCAGAAGTCCGTTATGGGTGTTTGGTATTAATTTTCTTTCCATGCCTCGATTTCATAAAGTGGAGCTCATGGTACTCGCTGCTCGAAAGTTTCACACCGGCATACGGAACGATACCAAATGCACCTACAAAGAGGTAGGGCTCACCAAGTCCATTTTGGGCGTTTGGCATTGATTTTCTTTCCGTGCCTCGATTTCATATTGTGGAGGTCCGGTTACTCGTCATTCGGAAAGTTTGACACCGCACGCGAACGATACCAAATGCACCTACAAATGAGGTAGGGCACACCGAAGTCCATTATGGGCATTTGGCATTGATTTTCTTTCGTGCCTCGATTTCATATTGTGGAGGTCGGGTACTCATCATTCTCGAAAGTTTCATACCCGCCGGACGACACTAAATGCACCTAAAATGAGGTAGAGCACACGTAAGTCCATTATGGGCATTTGGCATTGATTTTCTTTCTGTGCCTCGATTTCATAAAGTGGAGCTCCGGGTACTCGTCGTTCTGGAAAGATTCACATCGGCTCGGAACGAAAGAAAATGGACCTAGAGATGTGTTAGGGCACACCAGAAGTCCATTTTGGGTGTTTGGTATTGATTTTCTTTCAATGCCTCGATTTCATAAATTGGAGCTCGGGGTACTCGTCGCTCGGAAAGTTTCACCTCGGCTCGGAACGATAGCAAATGGACCTAGAGATGTGTTAGGGCACTCCAGAAGTCCATTATTTGTGTTTGGTATTGATTTTCTTCCGTGCCTCGATTTCATATTGTGGTGGTCGGGGTACTCATCATTCGGAAAGTTTCATACACTTCGAACGACACTAAATGAACCTAAAATGAGGTAGAGCACACGAAGTCCATTATGGGCATTTGGCATTGATTTTCTTCTACGTGCCTCGATTTCATAAAGTGGAGCTCGGTACTCGCTGCTCGAAAACATTCACATCGGCTCGGAACGAAGAAAATGGACCTAGAGATGTGTTAGGGCACACCGTAAGTCCATTTTGAGTGTTTGGTATTGATTTTCTTTCCA